>JASDQU010738515.1:86868-98144 GCA_032191745.1 Picea mariana | reverse complement strand
ACATTGAAACAGGAGTACCAAATCCTTTTCCAATAGGAGGACCATGGTGTGATATTTGTAAAACACATGGGAATGATCCATATCATTCTCCAATGATGCAAAAGTATAAGACAATACCCAAAAGTTCATATTGCAATTTATGCAAGTTAGTGGGTCATGATGATAAAGATTGTAGGACGATGGATCTGATGAGAGAAATAACTTCAAATACTTATAGGGTGCAAGAATAAATGATGACAGGAAAATTTGTACCTCAGTTCAACCAGGTACCATCACCATATACAATGCGCAACAATAGTATAATAATGCACAACCACAATATAACCCCACACAGTATAATCAGGTACCTCAGTACAATGCACCACGAGGAGATCGAGGTGGATACAGAGGTCGAGGACAAGGAAGAGGAGGATTTGGATGAGGCAGAGGACCATTAGTGTGCCACAAATTCCAACAATCATGACATTATCTAAGGAGTTTCCACTTCCACCAATGACATGTGTGTACTATCGCACAACAAACCATGATACAAAATACTGTCCAACACTTTTGGGAAAGATCCAGGAAAAAAGGAACCAAAACAACCAGAATGTCCAATGGATCTCTGTAGAATCTAGGGATGATGGGAGAAACATCAATATAGTCACTTGAGGAGGATCCAAGATAGGATTAGATGTAGTAAAACAAGATCCAATGCAACACCAATGGGTTAAGAAGAATATTGAGCCACAAAATCAATTTGATGCATGAAAAGGAAAGGAAACATTTAAGGAGGCTAGACAGGAGTTTCTCAAGAAAAATGCTCTGTCTACATTAGTCATGCAACAAACTCAGAACTCACCAATGTATGAAATTCCCTCCTAAATGGACCACACCACTGAAGCACAATCGTTAGAGAAATTAAGTAACATAAACACTTTTCTACAATCCCGTGTTAAGTTATTGAAGGATATATCATCTGTTAAGATCTTACAAAATATGCTAGAAATATGTAACACAAAGGAAGAAGGAAAGTTAGAATGGAAAACATTCAATAATCTCCATACAAGAAGAAGGACAAGTAGAGAATTCAGACTAAATGCCAACATTGAGTATTTTAATATGGGTGATATCATACTGGATTTAGGCTCTGAAGTAAATGTTTTACCTAAGATGACATGGTAGTGCATGGGAAATCCCAGAATAGGCTATTCACTTGTCCAATTGAAATTAGAAAATCAACACAGAGTGCTACCAATTGGAAGGCTTAAAGGTGTGACAATAGATTTGGATGGAGTGTGCACTATGGCAAATTGTGAAGTAATAGAGATAGTAGATGGGACAACACCTTACCAAGCATTGCTTGGACTGGATTGGGAATTTGATAATCATGCCATCATCAACCTGAAGACAAGGAAAATGATGTTTGAATTAGGTGAATATAGAGTCATTGCACCATTATATCCTTTAGAAGGAGAAAGGTTTGTAGAACCACTTCTTTTGATCTGGAAGAAATAAACCAGTTGTATAGAACCACCGCGTGAGAAGAGGATTATGTTAACCCAACTACAGATGGGGTACTCAGCAAGAGAAGCATTACATCACGTGCTTCCGACTCATATACAGGTTTGGAGAATTGGCAACAACGATTACATGAAGTTTCCACAAGAATGTGCGTAAGAATAGACTGTGCAATAAGATGGGTGGGTACAAAGATAAGAGAACCTTCCATTTTTCATGGGTTAAATGACTTAGAGGAATTTTTGACAAAATATGAAGAGGAACTATTAGAAAATTAGATTCTCTTAGACCTATATATTTCACTCAAGGCCACACCTGCAATATGGTGGGGTGCACACAAGAAAACAATTCAGGACTGGTATCAATGTAAATGATTACTGTGCATTAGATTTGGTGCAGAGTAGGGGAGCAATAAAATGCAGAGGTATGATGGACAGGGAAAACCAGTTGAACACTTAGAGAAGTGCATAACACAATGGAGGATGACACCACCATAGGAATGACCTCATCACTTTATCCATATATTGGAAGGAATTCTAGGGAACTGGTATATAGACCAAGAGATGCGTAGAGGTACTACAAAATGGACAACATTACAAAAAAACTTTGTAGTAACCGTCTCATTTGAACATGAGAACCCCAAAATGGATTGAACAATGAAGATGATACAGGGAATGATATTTACTAATGAACCAGAGGTTTAAATCATGACAAAATATCAACAACAAAACAAATAAATAGTCAAAGAGTTACTTTCATGCTATCATGTTGAAGAGGAAGCACCAGATGAATATGACCTGCACAACATTCAGATTACAAAGATTGAGGGAGAAAGAGAGGTGGAAGGTCCATATATTGAGTCATAAGTATTTTCTGCACCAATCAAAGTTAAGAAATTCAACATTGGGACAAATGAAAATCCTAAAATGGAAAGTATTGGAGACTATTGGGATGAGAAAACAGTAGAAAGAATAATCGAGTTACTGCTCAAATATAGTGACATCTTTTCAACAAACTTTACAAAGATGAAAGGAATAGCAGGGTAGATAGGTGATATGAATATACCTCTCAAAATTGAGGCTAGACCTATCAGGAAAAGACCCTACATAATGAATATAGTGTACAAGAAAAAATTGAAAGAAGAAATTGATAGAATGCCAGAAGATGGTATCATAGAACTAGTAGAGGAATATGAATGGATCAGTCCTATGGTAGTCCAAGAAAATAAACAAGGGGGATAAGGATTTGTGTAGATCTGAGGAAACTGAATGATACTTCCTTACATGATCCTTTCCCTACCCCTTTCACATATGACGCCTTAGAGAATGTGGGAGGCCAGGAAGCATATTCATTTACAGATGGATTCTCAGGTTACCATCAGATCAAATTAGCTTTAGAAGATAGGTATAAGACTACTTTTTTCTACAAAATGGGGACCCTACCAATATACAATCATGCCATTTGGGATGAATAATGCACCAACCATATTTTCAAGAGTATTCATAGCTTCTTTTAAGGAATTCATACATCTGTTTTTAGAAGTATATCTGAATGACTAGATTGTATACAGTCCATTAAAAGATCATGTATAAGTGTTAAGATTCATTTTGGAAAGATGAATGCAATGTTAGATCTCATTGAACATCAATAAATTCATTTTTGGGACACCTTTTAGAATATTGTTGGGACATATAGTGTGTAAACAAGGTTTACTAGTGGACCTTGCTAAGATTGCAATCATTGTAAATTTACCACCACCAAAGTCAATGCATTAGTTAAGAGAAACACTGGGACATACAAGCTATTACAGGAAATATATAAAGGGGTATGCACAAATTAATGCACCAGTGGAAAAATTGTTAAAGAAGGAAACCATATTTCAGTGGAATGAGGACTGTCAACAAGGATTTGACACCTTAAAAGAAAATATGGTCACAAAACCTATCCTAGTATTCCCAGACTGGGAAAAGACATTTCATGTGCATGTAGATGCCTCAACCATAGAACTTGGAGCAATTCTGGCACAACCAGGAGCAGGGGACTTAGACCATCCTATAACCTTTGCAAGTAGAAAGTTGTCAGAATCAGAATAGAATTACAACACCAAAAAAAGAGAAGGCCTAGCCATGGTGTATGCACTTCATAAATTCAGGCACTATTTACTCGGGAAACACTTTAAATTGTTCACAGACCATTCTTCCCTCAAATATCTAGTCAAAAAGCCAGTGTTGGGGGGAGGTTCTATAGATGGCTATTGTTATTCCAATAATTTGACTTTGAAGTGATAGTCAAACCAGGGAAGCTAAATGCATGACTTGATCACCTATCAAGGGTAACTAATGGAGAAGAACCTACCAACTTGGAAGACAACTTCACTAATGCGTAACTATTTTCAATACATGTAGCTGATGAATATTTTGATGATATTATTGAATTCTTAAGTATAGGGGTTGCACCACAAGACTTTGAAAAAGAAAAATCTGGAAGTCAGAGTTGCATACTATCAACTTATTGCAAGATGTTTATACAAAAAGGGCACATATAACATTCTGAGAAGGTGTGTACTGGAACATGAAAGGCCCATAATTTTAGTAGGATCTCATGAAAGTGTAGCTGGAGGACATTATTGTGGCCAAAAATCCATAAATATGCCAGGGAATATTTCTATAAATGTAATGTCTGTCAGAGGTTGGCAAAGCCAACAAAAGGGATGAGATGTCTTTGAGACCACAAGTGACTTTGCAGGTATTTGAAAAATGGGATATAGACTTTGTGGGACCTATTAATCCATCAACAAAAATATCAGGAGCTAGATATATCATTAATACAACTGACTACTTAACAAGATGGGCAGAAGTAGCACCAGTCAAAGACTATAATGCAGATACAACAATGCATTTCTTGTTTGAGAAAGTGATCACCATATTTGGATGTCCCAAGATTCTGATGAGTAACCAAGGCACTCATTTATCAATGATACCATTAGATATATGACTAAGGATTTTGAAGTAAATCACTAGAAGAGTACACCATATCATCCTCATGCAAATGGAAAAGTAGAAGCTTTCAATAAAATCTTGGAAAATTCTTTGACTAAAATCTACAATGTCAATAGGGATGTTTGGGACATGAACATACCAACAGTACTATGGGAATATAGGACCACATGTAAGAAGTTGAAAGGACATACACCATTTATATTGGTGTATGGGAAGGAAGAAGTGGTGCCATTCGAATTTTTGGTACCTATTAGCAATAAAAAATACAATGGTATTTTTTAGAGTGTTTTCATCACTTTTAATTATAACGCTCTTTTCTCAGTTTTTTGGTTAATGTCTTGACCTCCAGGTTCTTCATCAATATCCTGGTGATTGTTTTTGCCCAACATCATTTGAATTTCTCCTCTTGACCTGCAATATGAATAAATTTATTATCCTTAATCTATTACATCTAGTCACTGTCCTAAGTCTAGAGTCGCTAATCTCAAATCACAAGCCTAAGCTATCAATATACTAAAAATATCCTTATATCTAATTCTAAGCCTATTGGTTCTGATGGTTTGTTTTAAAATCCATTGCATGAATTAAGCTTATTGACCAAATCACTCAACATGCCAACTCCTGAGTCATGTCCACATGTCACACAAACTCAATCCCCAAGTTAAGCTATGATTTAAGCCCTGAGTCAGCAAACAAGTCAACACATCAAATATAGATGATGAACTTCTTCCTGGTTCTATAC
Source organism: Picea mariana (assembly GCA_032191745.1). Taxonomy (NCBI): domain Eukaryota; kingdom Viridiplantae; phylum Streptophyta; class Pinopsida; order Pinales; family Pinaceae; genus Picea; species Picea mariana. The sequence goes on along the minus strand of JASDQU010738515.1, from coordinate 92,903 downwards.
ACCGACTGAAAACCTTTCTACCAGATACCCTATCAATGATCCAAGTGCTCAGAGCGGAGATTACATATGTCAAAGGGAAAGTTCAGATCGATGTGTTTGGAAGCTTTATGCCTAGGTGAATGTGCCAAATGATATAGCACTACAGATTAAGAGAAAGGTTACAAGTCAAGAGCAATGTTCAAAATAGTCCAACTAGATACAAAGTTCATGTTTTTCTTTTCAGCCAGGTACCTTCTGGATCTTTGCACAGCCCCTGGCGGGTGGATACATGTGGCTATGAAACATATTGGTAGATATTGGGTTTTAAAGGTAGGCTACCAGATCTAGTTAAAACACAATCACTCTTGAATAAGTGGATCTATTCTCAGTATTTTCCATGGCCAACTACATGCAACCATATGTCCTGAAAATAGAGAGGAATCCTAACTGCATTCAATGAAAGATCATTTCAAAGAACGCACATGATTTTATTGATTTTACCTTCCCAACCATCGCAAGTTTAGTCAATTTGTTCGACTTCATATGAAGGAGATTAAAGGCTATTGATCACGAATTAACTCCTGAAAGCGTAAGTCATTTATTTGGCCAAACAAAGTAAGCACAATAACTAGATGGTTGTCTACTCTAATCCATACAATGCAAAGGGATATAATGAAAATTTGGGAATATCCCAGAAGGATTAGATGTTAAATATTTTTCTTTAAAACTTAAAGAAAATAAAGACAGAGCATAGCATATCAATACAAACAAGAAGCCATGGAAGATGGAGTTTTCTTGTTGCTTGAAGCTAGAAATAAGAGGCAAGAACAGAATGAAAATTCATTTTTACGGTTTTTGAAGACCTGCACTTTCAACAGCTTAGACAGATTCTAAAAGGCACTATTAGATGCCGAAAGCAGAGCTTTCGGCAGCTAATCCCACTTTGTTTCATACCTGTAAGCTGCCAAAAGTGCAAACATAGGGAGAACGCTAATAATTTTTCTCAGATCGAATCTTTCTTTTTTCAGTTCATTCGAAGAAGGTTTCAAATCAACATCAATATTTAAATGGATATAAATCATCCTATCCCCCCAGATTCTGAGGCAAATACTATGGAGAAAAGGCTCAAAGGGATTCTATTTTTAGTTGAATATATTCCTAGCTGTCCAAAAGGATTCCAAGTTGCCTTGTCATATCCTTGAAGATTGCAGAGATATACTGAAGACCATCAGATTGATAGGAGTTTAACTCCTTTTATATAGGATCTATTCCTATAATTTTGTAATTAATTTTATATCATGCTATTTTTAGTTTTCTCGATCCTTCTGTCAGGCTGTTGTATTAAAGATTTTTTTAATTACCTGAAAACAATAAATTGTCAAACCAGGGTAAGTGAACTTAGAGCTGCTACACTATATGTGCTGGTAAGATTCTACTATCTAAAGGTTATTCTGAGAAGAAAACACAAACTTACTCTTAGAAACTGAACCCTAATGACTATCTTAAAACTAACCATATCTTGTCTAATTCATCAAATGGAAACAATTCTGATTTTAAGTAAAAGGTATTTCTATTCCTAATGTAATGTAATCACCCAAGACTATCTACCACTATCTTAAACATCTAATCATCATCATATCTATCTAAACCATAAAAGAGAAATCATTTTAAAAACCTTTTAATCTAAGCATCAAGCAGTTCTAAATCCAACACAGGTGAAACAAATAAATGTCCTATTTTACCCTACAGGTACTGGAAGCTTCCTTTAATCAGACTACAAGCTAGCTATCCTAACAGAACAGAGTAAGTCTAAACTCAAATTATCTTTAAATCATGATCATACTGGAAACTGGAAAACAGAGCAAATCTAGATTAAGCACTTGGTTCATTCTTCAAACTCTACAAAGATAAATAACTCATTCAACATTCATCGATCTATGAGATAATATCAAACTGAAAATGATCTAATCGAAAAATGGCTAAGCCGAAATTTAACAGAGTAATTTCGAGTTCAAAAACTAACTCACATGCAGATTCTAGAACTAAAAATAAACTAACTCTACTGTGGAAAAGAGACAGCGAATTGAACCTGTTGGTGGGCCCAACCAAGAGGTGCAATTTCCCTAAAATGAAACAAGAGCTACTCAGATTATTCCATGCAAAAATTGTTTCATACTTCACGCTCCATAATTCATAAACAAACTCAAATCATTTTAACAACAAATAACATAACACATAGCAAATTGTATTATCAGAAATCGTATCACATATCATATCGTAACCAACATTCCTTGAGAGTGATCTCAGTTCATATAGATCCTCTCCAAATAGTCTTGAACATAGGTGCATTAATCTAAGCGAATCTTAGATTCGAAAATGACTCATAGTCAGTTAAAACTAATTTCATAGCTTCATGACACGCAGTGTGAAGAAGCGTGGATCATAAAGCATTAAAATAAAATAGTTCTACAATCTCGCCCTGAGTCATCATATTGAGTTATGACACAATCAATTATATGAATTGAACTGTCAATCCAATCTGGCCATGTCATGCAAGTCTTTGGCATCTCCACTAAGTGCGAGCCGATACTTGGTACTGATAAGTCTGTTTCAAATGAACAAGTACCTAACTCATGCCACGTTAGTATCAATATTAGTTCAAAATATCAAAATACATTAAAAATAGCTTGAATCATCGGAATACCTTGAATAGCCCCATTTAGTTGTAAAAGGATGTCAAATGTGTCATGGTAAGGCCAGAAGGAAATGATACTAGATATGAAAATGGGGGTATATCTGACATGATATAGCAAAAAATATAGTCAAAACTTGAGACTAACACCTTCCATACAGGATCACAGTTTTTATTGTAAAGTCTATTTAAGCCAAGGTTTACAACAATTAAAGAGGGGGAAACAGTCCCGAGGATTGTGGATCAAGTCTGGATAGAGAGACCTTGATGCTATTGTAATAGATTTTCAGATACATAATACAAATCATAGTTTCCTTTCACTATTGATGTCAGATTTCCATTACCTTTCTCTTTCTGTACTTTGATTCAAGTTTTTCTTAACTGCTAATGACTATTATCTCATTTTGTTAGTTCATAAGCTTGATTTAATAGTAATCTACACTATCTTATTTGACCCATCACATGTGTGTTCTGGTTAATAAGCATATCTTTCTTCATCCACCAGTTAAGATATCTATCTGATCATTAATTCTTGAAACCATTGTCTCATTTGGTTATATAAATTTGACTGTCTTGATACCAATCCAGTAGGTTAGTTATCCCATTTGATCCACACATAAACACAAAAACAATTACACTTTAGGTTACTAGGTTTCTTCAAGCTACAACCTGAGAAGGACTCCTGAAGTGATAACAAATTAGCGTTGTTTTCGGGGAGAGGAGATTGAATCTCAACTTCCTTGGGAGATGACAAGGTCCAAATTTGATGATAGACAAAGTCTGGACATATTTTCAGTTGTAATCATCTATCTGGTGACTCCATGAAGGACAGATTCAGTAGCGACTCCATTGTTCTGAAATTTGTTGGCGACTCTACTGGTATGAGATGAACAAGATATTAGCTAAGAGATATGATTTCTGTGATTTTTCAAAGATCGTTGGTTTCCCTAATCCAATGCCAAGTAGAGATGAATGGGAAAATAGTATTCCCATATTTCAAGGAGAAGAGTGGGAAGTGCCAAATGATCATTTGCTGGATTTTCACGATTTCATTCATCGGTTGCAAATTGTGCATGAGGATGTTCATATCAAGCTCTTTGGTTTTTCATTAGAGGGAATTGCTCATGATTGGTACCGATCTCTTCCTATTGGCAGTATCAGCTCTTTGGCATATTTTTATGCTACCTTTCATTTGTTTTGCAAAGGCATATTTTCAACTGACCTTTTATATCCCAAATGTTGTCATGATTTCAATTTATTTAACAAAGATCCAAATATTCATGAAGACTTTGCTACAACAGAAGATATCTCTTATCATGATAAAGGGATTGATGATCCACATTATGACAACCATGGTGATTCTTTTGACATTGTATTAAATGCATCTATTAAAGATGGCTGTCATGAAGATCATACTATTTTTTTTGAAAACTTTAAAGATGATGAGAAGATTGATAAATCAACAGGTGAAATTTTTGGATATGCAGTAGATGCTAAAGGCATCCCTCAGTTTTCTGATTTGCAGACACATGAATATTGCAGCAGATACGAAGAGGAAGATGATGAACTGAAAAGTCCAGATCAACAGTTCATCATGCATTCTTCTCAGACAGAGATCAAGCAGCTTGTATTTAGCATTGATATATATGAAGGAAAAGACCAGCAACATTTCTTTTAGTTGGAACAACATCATAGAGAGGTATTCTTTTGTGGTTTTAATGAACCGATTGCAAACTATTTGGAATCTATGAGCAGCATATGTGTTAAAGTATTTTTGTCAGATGAAAGTTGGATTTATCATCTGTTCAAACCACTTTTTTGTTGGCTATGCATTCCATTATTTTTTGGATTAAGATCAAGAACAGGTTCAGTAAATCATTTTTTGACATTGCTTCATTGGGAGCATGAGTTTACTTGATTAAGCATCAGTACATTGGTTAGAGTAGGAGTGGATAGGAGAATAAGCTCTTCATCTGAGCAAGTAGACTCTTTCAGTTATTTGTTGTTGAATAAGAAAAACAGGCTATGGGCAAGCTACAGGTTTGCAGAAGATCAGTTGCATAGGACAAATGACTCCATAGCCCAATGGTAAAGGTGACTGGAACTACTAGGTTCTTGGAAACATCACAGGGAGGCATCCATCCCAATTGGAGCCAGATGTAAGCGATACAAAATACAATGGTATTTTTTAGAGTGTTTTCATCACTTTTACTTATTACGCTCTTTTCTCAGTTTTTTGGTTAATGTCTTGACCTCCAAGTTCTTCATCAATCTCCTGGTGATTGCTTTTTCCTAGCATCCTTTGACTTTCTCCTCTTGACCTACAATATGAATAAATTTATTAGCCCTAATCTATTGAATCTAGTCACTTTCCTAAGTCTAGAGTCGCTAATCTCAAATCACAAGCCTAAGCTATAATTATACTAAAAATCTCCTTATATCTAAGTCTAAGCCTATTGGGTCTGATGGTTTGTTTTAAAATCCATTCCATGAATTAAGCTTATTGACCAATTCACTTAACATGCCAACTCTCGAGTCATGTCCACATGTCACACAAACTCAAGCCCTGAGTTAAGCTATGATTTAAGCCCTGAGTCAGCAAACAAGTCGACACATCAATTATAAATGATGAACTTCCTCCTAGTTCTGTACACCGACTGAAAACCTTTCTACCAAATACCCTATCAATGATCCAGGTGCCTAGAGATGAGATTACATATGTCAAAGGGAAAGTTCAGATCGATGTGGTTGGAAGCTTTATGCGTAGGTGAATGTGCCAAATTATATAGCACTGTAGATTAAGAAAAAGGTTACAAGTCTAGAGCAATGTTCAAAATAGTCCAACTAGATACAAAGTTCAGGTTTTTCTTTTCATCTAAGTCCCTTTTGGATATTTGCGTAGCCCTTGGTGGGTGGTTACATGAGGCCATGAAATATATTGGTAGATATCGGGTTTTAAAGGCCGGCTACCAGATCTAGTTAAAATGCAATCACTCTTGAATAAGTGGATCTGTTCCTAGTATTTTCCATGGCCAACTACATGCAACCATATGTCCTGAAAATAGAGAGGAATCCGAACTGTATTCAATGAAAGATCATTTCAAAGAACACACAATATTTTATTGTTTTTACCTTCCCAGCCATCGCAAGTTTAGTCAATTTGATCGACTTCATATGAAGGAGATTAAATGCTATTGATCACAAATTAACTCCTGAAAGCGTAAGTCTATTATGTTAAGCCCTAATATTGGCTCATTACCCCTTAATTGGGGCATATTAGATTAGTAATGCTATTTTATTTATGTCGGCTTTAGGCCATTAGTTGTAATTTAGATTAGTAATGTTATTTTAATTATGTCAGCTT
>JASDQU010738515.1:71059-81795 GCA_032191745.1 Picea mariana | reverse complement strand
ACCATGCACTTGTTTTGAATTGTGTGGATCATGATAAACTTCTATTGGAGAGACCACTAAAGGCTCAAGGTTTAGCTATGGAGGATATAATTGAGCTCACTTCTTGCAAATCATGCCATAAGGAAGTATATGCATCCATGGATTAGGTGGACAAGTATATGACATACAAGGGCATGCTCTGGGGAACATATTCAGGTAACATCAGTAAAGTGGTGGATACGGTAGTACCTATAGGATATAGGATGGTACAAGATGATTCAATGATATGCGAAATTGTGTAGGGGTATTCATTCACATGTGGTGGTGTACAATGGAGTTGTGGGGTGTTTCCACCAGGGAGGCCTCTTGACAGAGTCCTCGGGCACACCATTGATTTGTGGCTACTCAAGATCGGTGAATGGATTGGCAAGCCTCAAGGATCAACATATCACTAGATGGTCGATCTTCATCTGTGATATCATCATATGAGAGTCAGGGAAACAAATAGGCATAAGTGTGCTTCCAGACTTCATTATGATCTCTTGGTCATGCCCTCGGGGTTAATCAATGTACTAGTCACTGTACAACCATGTAGGCAGTGGTAGAGGCATCTATTGTTGTTATTTGGTGCCCTCATTATATACAATAGGACATGGGAGTTTCACTTGACTCAATTAGATGACACATATGGAATTATGGCCATGTCATAGATCTTTCATTTGGACCATATGATAAGTATGCAGAATGCACAGGAGGGGATCCATACTCTATTGGATCGATTCACGGAGATTTTAGCATGCATTGGGAGTGATGGGATTTCAATCTGGTGGTGGGATCTTGGCATTCATCAGAGACTTAGATTGCTTTAGATGATGAAGATGATCGAAAGGGTTGTGTTAGTGATTTTTCTGTGTCATTATGGGGATATTGTGAGAGGATTTTTTGAGCCTTGTTCTATATGGCAAGGTAGAATTTTACTCACAATACCCAGGATCGAGTCTATTCATGGATCGATAGACCTTGACTTCACTGAGATTCCTTGGTGAGACATAATCTAGGATAGTGAGTTCAGTCCTTTTGGAGATCTCAACTTGGGGATCCAGGAGAGGAGAGAGCAGTCTGAGCATGGTGGTCAGAAATTTATGATTGGAGGCACTGTAGTGTTTGACAACTCAACAACCGATATAGATGAGATGGCCATTTTTTTTTCCAGAGTATACTCTTGGTATGATTAGGTTTGGTTGCTTGAAGGAGTGGTCTTCTAAAGAGTTGACCGAGTTTGTGTAACTTTTGGTTGTATGTCTTATCAGATTCAGTCAGGTGGATTCTAGTGTTAGCACCTTGCAAATTAGGGTTATAGGGTGCTTCACATCATATAGGTTAGTTTGGGACCCTCATGACTTCACCAAATATAGGTCGATCTAAGAGAAGCTTGCATGGAGGGAGTTTAACTAGACGATTGCAGTAGGCTGGGGGTGTTGGGGTATTAGGACTTTTCCCTTTGATACCTAGAGATTAGATGTCCTTGGTGCCCTATCAGTTTGTGACCCCATAGACCTCTCTAGGATGTTTGATTTTAGAGTTGGTTTGATTGAATTCACTAAGATACATTGGCAGGATATGGTCCTCGATAGTGGGGACGATTATTTGAGTCATTTAAACTTGTGGATGCAGGAGTGGAGGATGCAGTCTAGGAAGGAAGCCTAGATATTTATGATTAGAGTGGTGCAACATCAACATGATGGGTCCTTTCTGATGATAACATGAGAACCTGGGATTTTATGGGATTACAATTTGGCAACTAGTACAGATGGGAGAACTAGTTGTTACTTTCAGGAGGCCCCTATTTTTAACACATTGCAGGACGATATTGTGGGCGGTAGGTGCTTTGCATCTTTCAAATCGGTTTGGGACCCAAGGATCATCATTGGTTTCATTTTGATTCGGTTTTTTTTCCCTATGGGTGTGATGGAATTACTTGAGGACAAAAAATCTTTGGGAAGGGAGGAACTGTCATGTCCCCATTTTTGGGTTCCTCTGTGATGGCATTGCTTGAGGACAAGCAATCTTTGGTAAGGGAGGATTTTTCAAAAGGGGATATTTAATGTCACTTAGTTAGGATATGTTATGTTAAGGAAATAAAGTAACTTTAGATAAATAAGTTACCTAAACATTATTAAAGTGACTTTTAATCTTATAGTGAAAGTAAAAGGGGAATAAGGGTCATATTTGATTTAGTCAAAAAGGGGAGAGTTCTAGAAGGCATGGAAGAAGGATAAAAGGAGGGGTAGTGCTTCACTTTGGATTATGTTTTTGAATTGATCTCTTTGGAGTGCTCTTGGAGCCAAGGTTTTCATTAGGGTTTTGGAAAAACCCTTCCATTACAGTTTAGTTTCGGTGGTGCAATATCCACCCTAGCTAGACAAGGAGGAGGATCCATCTAGGATCTTCATCTGAGCTTCATCTATGGTTCGATATCAATTTGGAGGTGCATATTTCGGGGTTTTATGGAGGTGACAATGACATATTCCAGGTTTTTTTATTGCATCTTATGTGTGTTAGTGATGTATTATAGCTGCCATAGCATCCATTAGATTGTTGTGCTCAGATATTCATTCATAATAAAAATACCCTATGAAGCTCTTCTATTTCATGTGTACTTGGAATGCATGCAATGTATTTGGAATTTTTTTATAAGTAGTATGTATGAAAATCATTTGTAAAAATGTGTTAATCAGTTTATGGCTCAATAAATACATGTAATGCTAACTATTTCATCGTAAAGCATTAATACCCTAGTCTATCATGCATCGAGGATATTACAACAACATCCAAAAAATATGCAATCTATAGGTCTACACCCAAACATGTTCCCCCATTGAAACTAAGTCTACTGAAAACCCCAAGTTTCATGCCAACTGGAAAACCCAAATTCTGTCAAAGTGGAAACCCCAAGTTTACCTGTGAAATGGAAACCCCCAGTTTCCAACTCACACTACAATCATCTACAACCTATGAAACCATCCACACTGCTCTCTACCCAAAGATATGTGCGACAAATATGTCCACTACATTGGAAATAAATCTCCTTCCCAACTCTGTCCACAACGCCCAAGCTACCACGGTCATGCTATGATGATCACAGTCTGTCATATTGATTCTACTACTACATCAATTGTTGTTGCAACCTCATGAAAATGTCTAATTGTTGAACTCCCACGAACCATTTTTGTGCCCTACTTCAACTATCTATACTATGTCTCTGCACATTGCACGTCTCCAGTCATGCACTAGTCGGGTGATCAATCCAACTGTTGCATTCAATTCTTTAGATGTGCCTCCCCATGCCTAAACTTAGTTGTGTATGTATGCATCTATGTCACTGCGTTCAACTCCAAATACTAAGGAAAGTGTCCACCCTTTCCTCACTACTGCCACATCCAATCTTCGTCAAGGATATCATCCATAATGTCCAAGTGTGGTTCCTACAAGCTTATTAGTGCACCTGTACTCTCGGCCCCTTTGTCATGTTGTTGTTCTCACCCAAGTTATGAACTAGTTGAATGGCTAGTCCAACCGTTACACTCCTTGAGTCTGCACACCCTCATGCACAAGTTGGTCACTTCCTTTCACAATTTGGTTCATTCGCATGCATCCTCAAATCAAGGCAAGGTCACCCCTCACCTTGATACACTATGAAGTCACTCCAAACCAAAGCCATCTACGAAACCTTAACTCCACTGTCCAGCTCATGGCATAGTTATCCAATTTTATACAACTATGTGACACAATTTGCATCACATCCAATTCTGTGAAGAGTAAAGGGAAATCAATGTTCATCTTCGCGTGTCCAACCAACTCTGCTCTTGCAACCCAACTTGCGATGAATTCCATAAGTATGGCTTCCTTGATCGAATTCTCCCCATGTTCATCTCCATCTTTGGATATGAAACATCCCATTTTCACTAAGAATCGTACGAGCATATCTCCCTTGCGCCATTACTCCATCACCCATCCATGTCGATACATATACCTATCTATGCCTTGGAATGGTTAGGATTCACCCTCAGTCATATTTCCCTAAAGAAAGAGAAACACCTATGTCCAAGTAATTTCTTCATGTTGCAATCTATTTATTTGCATAATCCTTCAAACCAAGGCAAGTCATCAACTCACCTCCTTCTATCAAGTCACCTCTCCGCAAATCAACATCTGCGATGAGTGTGACCAAAGCACCCATACTCCTCAAACGTCCCAACAAATTGTCCAAAGTGCTCCAAGTAGAATGAGTCACCCCTAAATAACTTTCATGCCTTGGCACAATTGAACCAATAATTATTCCAACCTCAACCAATGACCCTCCCGGAACTATGAGTCATCACAAAATCATCCACAAGTCACCAAGGTACGCTTTGCCTCATCCAATGTCCCATACCAAAGGTGAGGGAACACCACCCAAGTCACTTGGTCTACATTCTATCCATTCAAGTCCATTGCCAACAATTATTGGTCGACTTCTTTGTTGACTCCATCGATCTCCTATAACATAATTTCCTTCCATCTCTTGCAAGCATCCAATCCATGACATTGTCGTCCCAACAATTCTTGTTCAACTTCTTTGTTGACTCCATCTATCTCCTATAACATAATTTCCTTCCACCTCTTGCAAGCATCCAAACTCTGGCACTATCATTGTGACTTTTCAAGTCATCACATGACCCAAACAATATGGCTAAGGCACCAACACACCAGGGTACCTCATCCAAGGGTTAGGCCACTCCGCAGGTCACCTCCATAGTTGCACCCAAATATTCCTAAGTCCACCACATGACCCATCCAAGTAGGTCACCCCAAGCTATCCACAGATTCACCAAAGTCAAGGCATCCCAACTACTACGTGGCTTATTCGAATCTACACCACTTGAGCCACCCTCAAGTCTACCGGTTTTCACCATAGAAACAGATTACACTTGAGCCACCAAGTTATCCAAATTCCCTTCAAAAAAATTATCACAACACTTTGGAAATGCAAGAACTCAAAACAAACTATACATTTTCCAATGACATTCTTGGATGCACGCATGGTTTAAGTATGTTTTCTAGGGCCTACACTTTCCCAAGCCACTGACTCTCTGCATGAATTCCCCTCAATCACCATCCATATCTCCACAAACCTACATAGCACCTTTGATGTGATAAAAGGCCGATTCCATCCATCCACTTCATAAATACATATAAGTCCCAAACTTACCATGCAACCAACCGAACCCATCTCCAATGTATTTCCATCTCCGCACCTTGACCACTTCCTCTTCAAGGAACCATGCACACACCGACCAATTGATAAGCCATACTACTGCTAACTAAATATCATAACTCTGTGAAGACCTACCTCATCTGAAGGCTGTGTTCGACCCACTCATCCAACAACCCATATTGACTCAACTGTTGTTCTCGGGGATGCACGACATGAATATGTCATGATGAAAATGTTCCCAACAAATTTCCTTATTGTGGAGTTTCTCTAGGTCACATCAAGTCAACCAACTCACCCAAGTTCTTCAAATTGTCATGTGGCCACTTGCCATGTCCTGAGTTTGCACAAAGGTATGTCCACTTCATCGTGATCCATAACTGCTCCACTTCGTGATCACTTCTACAATCACCCTATGTGATCACTATTGAGATCAACCTATGCAATCACCCTCTATGATCACTGTTGTGATCAACCTCTACGATCATAGTTGTGATCAACCTCTATGATCACTTTTGCAATCACCCTCTACAATCATATTTGTGACAAATCTTGTGTAACATATCCATATTTAATAATGTTAAAATATTACTGGAAACTAAATAAAAACACTGTTGTAAAATCCACATATATGTAATAATCCCATAATTAAAACTACAATGTACTACTACAATATCCTGATGAGAGATTTAGATGCCTCCTCATAATGAGAAACATTAATCCAAACTTGTCTTTCTTTAGCTATCAAAATTGACCCACCAAAACCCGATACTACAAATGAAACTATATTTATATATATCAAAATTTCGGTAAACAATATCTCTGTATAGTTCATATTTTCAATAGAAAATAACTCCGTACAGTTCAAATTTTCATTAGCAATCACTCTATATAGTTAATAATAATAATAATAATAATTCCTCATGATCATTCATGTGTATGCATGTTTTCTTTATCCACTTTTCTATGTTCTAATGTATGTTTGTTGTTGTCCATTGTCATATACTTCACTCTCACTTCATTGTTTATTTTTCACATCCATCCTTTCTTCTATTTTGTTTCTATGCTCTCTATTCTATAATGAATCTTTGGCCAACCTCTTTTGAGCTATGTAGATTTCACTTGAAAAATTCACTTAATGTACATATCAATTTTCACTTTATAAAATGCTAGATTTTGTGTTTTTCCTAAGAAAGAAGGTGCCTCAAATGCCACCATAACAAGACCAACTCCAGGTTAGTCACAGTTCCAACCAAATATATAATAACAAGTCAACCAATAGAAATTTTCACATTTTGAAACAATGAAGGAATACTATTTTCAGATCACATCATAAATCATAACGAAGGAAAGAAACTAAAAATAAGAAAAATTAGGGAGACAAGGGAAACACAAAAAAATGTTGTTTGTAAGACAACATCAAATTGTTTTTGTTATGCACCTCCTATCAACGAAGGTATAACTCTAGGAAAAAATAATTCTAGAAAACAAAGCTAGTCAGGCCACTTCATATATTCAGTTCTAGATGGGAAATTTTCCAAGGAAAGGGCCAGTTCACAAACAAGTGAGAAATGACTGGGAAACTTATGCCCTAACCACTCTTGTGATGCTCTCGAATCTGTCCCATAAGAATCTCAAAGGAACTCAATATATATGAGAATATTTTGTGTTGATCTATAGAATAACCAACCCTACGCATTACATCAATATGTTTATTCAAAAGGTGATCTTAGAAGTAATTTCCATATTAGTGTTAATCCACCAAATGACATCAAGATCCAAAACTAGAAATAAGTATCCTTTATATGAACAATACAATCCAAAATCACATTATCAATGGTGAATGAAAATTGCTAATGAACTATAAACTGAATTTCCATTGCTTGTATGCTACATAATATTTAAAGATAAATCCACTTTGGCAGTTGAATGGTTTTGACCCCAAGATCTTATTTGTTAAAGAATATGGGTTCTACACCCATATACTTTCAAATATTTTCCCAAATACAATTGCATGGTCATAGTTGTTAGTACTAGAGTATGAATATAATCATATTCTTGAAACAACCTTCCAATCATTGTCCACATCAACAAAATAACATTGAAGACAATGGTTGTTTCCATATGTTCTAGTAGGATGTGAATAATATGAATTTGGTCCAATTTGAAAATACAACTTTTATGTTGTCAACTTCATATCCAAGTACATAAATAAGTGAGCAAATCAAAAGTAATTGTCTGGAATCATGTTCTCCTCAATTAACCCAAGAAATTTTGAAGATTGGTAAGAGATCAATACCCTTGCTTCAATTTAATCATCTAGGTTGTTTAGTTCCGCCTTACTGTGAGGTAGCATCAAGTCACCCAACTCACCCAAGTGCTTCAAATTGTCACATGGCCACTTGCCTTGTCTTGAGTCTGCAAAAATATGTGTCCACTTTGTCGCGACCCAGAGTTTCTCCACTTCAAGATCACTTCTGCAATCACCCTTTGTGATCACTGTTGTGATCAACCTCTGCGATCATTGTTGCAATCAACCTCTATGATCACTTCTACAATCACCCTCTATGATCATATTTGCGACAAGTCATGCGATGAGTTTTGTGACCACCCACCATGCCTAAGTGCTTCGTTCCACCACAAACACTGCTCTTGGTCTATACAAGGGGTGCACCCAGGTCAACCTTCCACTGCACTATCAACCAAAACCTCTATCGTATGTCTGATGCAAATTCTCTATAATGAACTGGTTCGCTCCATCAAACTGTTCATCAAGTCTATGAATGTTCCCACTGAACTTTCTTCACAATGAAATGTGAGACCAACTGCAGTGTGCCTCAACACCATTGTTCTACAGTAGTGGTGAAGAACCAAATTTTCTCTAATACCATTTATCGTTGATCTAGTGGTGAAGATATAGCCAATATGTTCACCAAAATCATATATGATAACATCTATCATGTCCCCATGGGATGCCTACCTGAATCTTATGATTGTGCACCTCCTAAGGGCGTGCGACATTGTGACGATTCTCACTTGGCTACAAGGAAACACGACAAATACTTCATATGGACTATGCATCTTCACCTAGGCATACCCATACTCCGTTCTAGACTATGAGTGAGTCACACTCCTACTCTAATGAAACTCACTTGTATACATAAATGATTTATTAACAACTTAAAACTTAGTCATTTAAGCATACATCCATGAACATGTGAAACAAAGAGAACAATTGAGAAAAAAACAAGAGACACACCAAAATAGTGCATGTGGCACAAGACGTGCCTAACACCCAGTTAAGTCTTATTATTGTGAAATAGTTACAATATGAGCACTATTGGCTCGATTTAAAACTTGGGAAGAGTCACACGACTTGCCTCACCTCACCAAGACACTCATACATATATTCTTCACACCAAGACTCGTCAGTCACAACAACTTTCACAACTCCTACGGAGCTACCATCACAGAATCACCGTCTCTTCTCTGTCGCAAGACTTCACACATAACTGCAATTTTGTCTCATAATATGCCTCACCCAGACCTGTGACAAGACTTCCCCAACTCAAAATTTACCTTTCCTTATACTATACTTAATCCAAAGAAGGTCACCCCAACTCTATCCACAAAATCACCTCAAGGTAGCACAAGTCCTCTGATGTGGAGCAACTTGGCTCCTTAAGGGAGCTCACTCCTCCTTGTCCAAATCTTCCTCAAAACCTTGGTGTTGATCTTGCTCTCCTCCACTATGCCTTATTGGTTGTGCACCTTGTGTTCTTAGATAGACTCTAAATGTCACCTTCATGAACCATCACGTACTTTGGGTTTGTCATGCCCCTTTGCGGACGAATGTGCAAAGACACATCAATGCGCCCAGACACATCAATGCGCCCCTTTGTGGACCAATGCACCCATGAACTCGTGCACCTGTCAACCTCCACAGCCCTTAGGGCTAGTGTGCCCCAAACTCTTGGTGCGCCCCATGATTCGCCTCATGTTTGTGCAAGCCCCTTGGTGTGTTTTTGCACCCAAGGCGCCCACTTGCCCAACTAGTGAAACACTTGGGTTCCCGAGCAACCCAAAATTCCATTTCCATGAGTACTTGGGAAAGGGTGACCAAACCCTTCTAACTGAGGACATTACACCTATTAATAAATTTATTTGTAACAAAAAAAATACAACTGCAAAAACATAAAAGAAACCTAGCATTGTCATGGTGGGTGAAGTGATTATTTGAAATGGTAATTGTAGTGGAAGGGCCATGATCGCATCAATGAGCCCATACATCTAGTTAGAGAGTAAGCAATGATTGACCCATACATGGCTTCCTTGGAAAGTCAAAATTACATCTCAATAAGACATCATCCTCCACCCATAATGCATTGGAGAAATCCAAACCATGGCATTCCTCATGGGTCTATAGTCATGGATATGAATCCCATGGATGATAATGTTTGTCACATATTGTACCATTATACAAGGCCTATTTTCTATGTGAACATTGAATCCTTCTCCTTCTATGGTTTTGTAGTTGCTCATGATGAGCTCTTCTTTGAGCATGATGACCACGTCCCTCTAGAATATAATCCACAAAGGCTCGCTCTAGATGACATCATGACATAGTGTGCCAGTCCTAGCATTTACAAGGTTGTCATCCATGGGATCGATTAAGACATAGTATATTCCATTCCTACCTCCAATGTTGTTCCTTCCAAAGCCAATGCCATAATTTGTGGTCCCCTTTATGTTTAGATCCCATTCTAGATCACAGTGCCAACAATGATAAATGGGGTTCCCTATTCCATAAGAAAAATAACCTTGTTTCCTTCTTAAGCTATTAATACTCCTGAAACAATAAACCAAATCCAACATTATTAAATTAAGTAATCTCTCAGAGGTTTAACTCAAATCATCATGAATATGAGTTCTTTCATCATGAATCTAAGTTCTTTCAACTAACTCTACTCTCGTAATCCCATCAAAATTATATTTTGAATTTATACACAGACAATTTATCTTCCATCTGCATTCCAATAATATATATATATATATATATATATATATATATTTCAAGCATAACCACTACCATCTTTGGATCCTCCACAATAGAGGATTTCGATCTTTGAGCCTGGACAAACTCCAGGCTTGCAAGAATCCTAATGAACAAAATGTACCCAAATACATTGCCATTGTCAATGATCTGGATTTATGTAGGAACACAATGAAATACAGAAATACACATAAACACAGAGATGCAGCAGAAATAAGACTTCATTTTATTAATAACAAATGACTGAAATATGCTTACAGACAGAATGGAAATAAACTAGCTAGGGCACTGGTAGCTTATCTTTGAGAAGAGATGTGGCCGCTACTCGCATCCGTGAGAAGATGATTACAATGAGGCTCTGAAGGCCCTTTTACAATAAACGGGAATGCCAAAAGTCCTAGACATCCAAAAACCTAACCCTGGGAGATGAAGCGCCAAAAGTCATGTGGG
>JASDQU010738515.1:50984-70789 GCA_032191745.1 Picea mariana | reverse complement strand
ATATATATATATATATATATATATAATACAAAATGGAAAAATTAAATTATAAATTTATATTAAAATATACATTTAAAATTAAACTTTATTTGGAATTGTTTTTAATAAAAACAAAAAAGAAAAATTAAATTATAAATTTATATTAAAATATATATTTAAAATTAAATTTTTTGGAAATATGGAAAAAAATAGATTTCAAACATTCTTATAATGTGATTATTAAAAATTATAACAATTTATTTTCTAAAATAATATTTTTTAATATATATATTATTTCCTCTGACTAGATTAGAGGTGTTTCCTACACGTGTGAGGCCTGGTCGTCACGTTTCCTTCTCTGCAAGTGGCACACTGGTGCTTTTATGGAGAAACATAGAGGCAATTACTAAAGAGAGTAGAGAGAAGCAAAAGTTTAAAAAGGGTCGATTGGGTAAATATCCCACGATCAAACAGAGAAAATTTGTGAAAAACTCCTCCCTCGTCGATCATAAGAACCATTTCACATCTAACTTCTTCTTTTTGGATTTTGAAATTATAGTTGCAATTTTTAAAAAAACATTTTAGATTTTATTTTATTTTTTATTTTAAAATATAGTTATAAATTTTTATTCATATTTTCCACCATGTCAAGGTTTTAGCTTTATATAATATAAGCATTTTATTGTTTTCATTTTCATTTATTGGCTTTTTGGATTATAAAAGTAATAATATTATTTTATTCTTAATTCTCATTAGTAACTTCATAACTTTCCTAGTGTGCATTCCATATCCATTTTCTTATTGTTTTCATTATGGGTTATATTTTTTAATTATATAACTACTATTTTTTTTATTTACACAATAAGCAGTTTTGCTCACAATTTCACTTGTTTTATTTAATTTTATTCCATTTTATACCTAGTACATTATTTTATTAATAAAAATTCTTTTCATTTTATTAATAAAAAAATTTTTCATTTTATTAATAAAAATTATTTTCTATTTATATTTTATATAAATAGAATATATATGTATTTATTTTATATTTTATAGGAATTAAAAATAATAAATTGATAAATTATGAGAGATCATAAATAATGTATTTTTTTAATAAATATTTTTTCATTTATTTTTTAAAGGTGGCAAAACTTATCATAATTTAGTTGTTTTAAAGGTGGCAAAACCTATCAATACTGAGGATAGTAATTACTAGTTGTTGTCTAGGAATTGAGTTGACTCGTCACCATCATTCAAGGAAAACCACACCACCAAAAATGACCCACTTGCAGTCCCTGAGGGGATGGACTTACACTCCTATCATATACCTCTAAGTCTTGAGTCATTCACATGTTTTCTTATGTCCGAGGAAGAGAAGTTCTTAGCCAATCATAAACAATTTTAGGCCTTACTCCAAAACCAAAAACTAAATAGTATTTGAAAAAACAATCAATATCCCTTATGGTCATCACTAAGGCTACCTCCAATGGAATCATGTGATTTTTACTAACCTATAACCTTAATTCCATATATAAAACTAGATATTGCCCACAACTATAATGTAATCTCTTATCCAAGAGGTAAAATAAATACTTTTCTCCTGTTAATAAAGATAATTAAATTTATTTTATATAAATTGAAAAAAAGTGTAACCTCTTATCCAAAAGGTAAAATAAATATTTAATCTCTTATACAAAAGGTAAAATAAATACTTTTCTCCTCTTAATAAAGATAATTAAATTTGTTTTATATAAATTGAAAAAAGTGTAACCTCTTATCCAAAAGGTAAAATAAATATTTTCTCATCTTAATAAAGATATTTGAATTTATTTTATAAACATTAAAATAAAATTGATAGTTTATATATGATACAAAATAATAAAACTGCATATTGAGTAGTGAGGTTGTTATCCCTTACCCTAGGGATAACTAAGGAGATCGTTTCTTGAGGCCCACAGGTTCCAGACATGGAGTGTCGAGAGTTGGATAGCCTAAGCATAGCCCCAGAGGGCCCATCTTTTCTTCAAGTGCAGTCCACATATCACCAGCAGCAACGTCCATCAGACTGGCTTGGTCCTGAAGTGGCAGTGGGTCTTGCTCCATGAGGTAATGAGTCTGGGTATCATGGTATGTATCACTCTGATATTTGAAGAACTTGAACATGTTGTATTGAATCATTCTTCATTTCATGACGTTTGCTTGGAAATTATTCTCTTTGCCTTGTTTAAACCTGGGAGGGTTACACTTTTCCCTAGTAAGTTGATTTCCCTTTATGATGGGTTGCTACTGGGTGGATCTTTGAAGAGTTATCGTTTGTTCCCTCCATACTTACAACTTTCCATCTTTAGTCCTTCCATCTCCCCATCTTTTGGGCATTGGGCTAGGTTACACTAGAAAGGGTTGTACCTTACCTCGTGGGAAGAAGGGGCTAAAGGCCCAGAGGGTAAAAGTAGTTGGAAAGAGTTAAAATCCATTTTGAAACCTTTGAGATGCTTCGCCCAGGGATCCCCGAGAAAGCAGTGAAAAAAAAATTCAGTAAGAAAAGGGGACCAACAATATAACATGAACACTCAAGGTATTAGTTGATGGATAGGAGGTCTCATCACGAGCTGACCTATTATGACCATGAACATGTAGCAGTATGACATTACCACCTATCTTGTCACCAACCCATGGTAGTGGATCTTGGTTGCATAGCCAAGATAAAGGGGGCCTCATCACAAGACGACCTTCTCATTTTTGTGAAATGTTTTGTGGATGACACGATCACCTCTGGTCACCAAGCCAGGACAGTGGCCCTCGACTATTCCCTTGTAGCACAAAAGAAAAGATCAAAATAAAGACAACTAATAAATAATAAATGGCAATGAATGGGATAGGAAACAATTGCATTCATGACAAGGTGCATCTCACCCTCCACAAAGGTGCACACAAGTAAGATTCTACATTTCCATGTTATAACATGCACCCCATGCCCAAAGGTCTACCCCATGCCACTTCATACACTTACATGAGTTGGATTGGGCTCCACCTAGGAAACACCCTAGACTTAAAGGGGATTAACCCAATAGGACATCCTGAGACCCTTCCCAAACCTAAATTTGGCAAGTTATATAACGTCTTTGACCATTTGTTTGGTTTAGGGGGTTTGATGCAAATGTTCGGGTGGTTTGATTATTGGATGTGATTTACTTGCTATGATACTCGTGACTCATGGACCCCTAGAGGGTGTACCTATTTTTCTTTGCAGGACCTTTCCTGATGGACAGTTATTCATGAGGAGATGACCAGTTCGGACCTTCATGAGGGCTTGAAGCCCAAGGATGGATGTTGAGACCCCAGGGTTGCGGCATGACAGTGATGACCAGCTTGCATGATACAATAAGAGTTTGTTGTCTTTGGAGGCACTCTAGCAGGCCTGGGGGGAGGGGGGGGATTCCGCCCTCCATGCATCTAAACGCTACCCTTTGGAGGTTGAGACGTCATCCTTCTAGTCCAGAACGACAGGGTTCCTTGAAGATGATGGTAGCACGTGTGGACAAAGATTGAGGCCTTTGGAGGCCTAACGCCATGTTCTTGTAGCCTAACATCCCCCTGAGGAGACCTAACATCACCCTAGAAGGGATGACATCACCTTGTTTAGGGTTATTTTATGTAAATTTATTTAATTTGTAAATTAAGGGAAGAATTGTTGAGGTCGGCCCTGTATTTTAAAGTAAATTTAATTATAGGCTAGATTTTGGTATAAATACACAAAAATAACATTCATTTTCATGATAACTCAACTCTCACAAGAGGGGGACTGAAATTGGTGCCCTTTTTGGGTACTTGGCTGAAATTTTGAAGCACACTTGGTTGGATACTGTTTGGATGCATTTTTGGATCATATCTTGGTGGAATTTTGGCAAATCTAGGGTTTTTATGCTTGATTATTCTTGGTGAAGTAAGTAAATCTACAATTTCCATTTCATGATAAATGTGTATGGTATGTTTACTTGTTCATATTTATGATTATGAAATTGCTTGCTTGAAAACCCTAAGAGTAAGAAACATAAGGTGTTTCTTTCTTGCTCTTTGTTTTGCTATTTTTTCTTAAGAAGATCTTGTCTAGACAAACTTCTAGAGCCCTAAAGTGCTAGCACTTTAGAAGTTTTGTCTAGTTTTTATTTCATTAAATATATTTCAAGAGTGTAAGGATAGGAGAAATCGCTAGGGCCTAAAAGTGCCTACACCCTAGTTCTCTTTGGGGCTTGGTGCTTGAGAATTTAAGGTGCTACTTCTCAAGCTTCCACCTTGTTATCTCTTAGACAAGTACAATCACTGTTATTTCTCCAAGTTATAATGTTGATATAATTGACTCCATAAGCCCTAAAATGCACTAGTTCTTGCTTCCCTCTTGTTAAAGGATTGATAAAACACTCAAACACTTTTGTCTCAAGCTTTTAATAACTAATACTAACACTAACTTAGCATAAAACACTAACTTACTTGTTGTTGTTGTTGTTATAAACGTTTGCTACAGCCATCTAAAAGCATCAAATTTTCTGCATAATTCATATTATTTGCTATCTAATCACTTCAGAATTTGTTCGTGACAAGCTATTATCATTCTATACATTAAATGTTATATTTTTGTTGTCGTTTTTAGCATTTTTGAAGAATATTTCTTGCAGTTGTTATACATTACTAATTGTTGTTGTAAACTTGTCTATTGTTGCAGTTTTATATCAGCTAGCATATGTTTCACTAGTGTATTGTCTTATTGAAGCATTAATATCATTTTTGTACTTGAATTTTCCATATATATGCTTGTCGTCTTGTTTTGGGTTGGTACACTTCATCTTCTACACTTGCTTCATCCCTTTGAGACATAAACTTTGTGATATCTTTAACTTAAGTGACCAGTGCGAGGGGGATTAATCTTTACATCTTTGCTTCATTTCACCAACCCTTTAGGTCACTAGGGACGTCTCCCTTGGGGTAGTTCTATTTTACTCCTAAACAAAAAGGGGTTTCATGTTAATGTGACAGTGATAGGTCACCCCCTTGTTACGATAATCTCGTTTCACTTTCCTTGGGATTTGAGAAAGTACAGATTGTGTGATAACATTTTTGGCGTCGTTTTCGGGGAACACTGAGTCAATATTTCTCAACGACACTTTTTCGGTAATCCTTTCCCTCAAAGCCTTCATCTTACAAAGCTTACCTGGCGACTCCACTGAGGGTCATTCTGTCACTCCCTTTGATAATCCTTAAGAGGTTATCTGGCGACTCCACTGACCTTTTCCAAGGTGCCACCTTACTCTCAAATTTGTGATATTTCCAAGATATGGGATCATGGTGCCCTGGGAGAAAGTGTATCTGTCTATTGATTTTGAAAGTTTTCAAGGATACCCACATTATTTTGATAAAAAATGGTTGAAAAATTGTCCAAGATTTAAAGGCCTCCCAATTACTCACATTGTAGAATTCTTGAAGTATATAAGTGAAATAGAATTTGAAGGGGAGGATTTCCTGATAAAATTGTTCATAATTTCTTTGCCATCATTTATACAAGAATGGATCAAGGGTTGTTGCGAAGAAAAGGGTATATCCTCTTTCTTAAATTTCGTCAGTAGGTTTCTTGAGTTCGCAAAACCACCGTGCCAGACTTATGAGGATGCCCTTCAAAATCTCAAAATAGCCCTAGAGGACGAAGGATTCACCATTGAGATTGTAGAAGATCTTAGGGGTGCATACCATGCTCAATGCCAAGAATCCTCTAATACAGAAGAGGATATTCATGAAGGAGGTTTCCAATCCCATGAGGAAGAGAAAGAATTTTCTCATGATTCTACCGAAGATAATGAGGACCTCATTGAAGAGAGAGAGCCTGAAGATATCAAACATGATGATGAAGTGTTAATGTGTACTCCTCCCTTTGATGAATTCATCCAAGCCTTTGACGCTCCTGCACAAGAAGAAGTGAACATGGTAAGTTATTTCCCTTTCCAAGATTTTAATGGTGCTTTATTTTATGATTTGGAAGGTGAATAAGTGTTAGAGGATAGCTTGGATGTATTAAATCCCTCATGTTATGATAAAAGTAATGACACAATTGATAAGATTGATGAGTTCATACATGTTGGAAGAGGTAAATGGGATGTGATTGGTTCTAATGAGGATCCCATTTATGATATGGAAAGACATCTTCAAATATTGCCTTTACAACAATCATCTAAGGTTACTAACAATTCTGACATTTGGAAACAAGGCGATGATATAATTACAGATATTTTCCAAGCTCCTAAGGATGACCTAGTGCTATGTCCTCATGATGATTTATGGTCATACCTTGAGGATTTTGATGAACATTCCTTTGAGCAATTGGATTTATTCTATGAAGAATATTATCAATCATCGTTGTGCCCAGATCTTGATAGGGGTGAGGACGTCTCTTTCCTAAAGCAAGATACTTGTGACAAGGTCGTCCAGCTCCCTTCAATTACCTTGCCTCGTTATGTCACTAAGGATGCAGTTGGGAAACATGTCCCTTGTCCCAAGTTTTCTCTAGGGCAAAGCCTTCATTTAAAATTAAAGGGTAGGTTGAATACCTTATGAATAAGTTTATTATCTCGGTCTTTCAGCTTTCCCTTGAGAAATTGTCAATCTCCCTCTAGATTCTTGTTAGTCCCTTCTCAAACTTCGGGGATTGATGATGTCCAAAGTAGTCAACCTTCAGACTCTTTGAGCTAGCCTCTTGATTCTTCAACCTTTCACGGTCATTTTATGAGATGGATTGAGCACCTTTCTAGAAGTGTGACTTGGCATAATTTCGTCCCTCCTTCCTGCCTCCATGAGCTAGACTTTACGATTTGCTATGATATGATACATGCTCTAACTCATGTTATTTTTGTGCTTAACTTTCCATTGTTTTGGTTTGTGATGAAGCACAGAGGCAAGTGTTATGACATATTGTTGGGATTATTTCACTGGTTATATGACTACAACTAGCATTCAATTAAAAGGTAATTAGAGGTAGGTAGGCATTTGCATCCATTGTACATACCATTGCATCTCATGTTAGCATAGTTGTAGTTGAATTTTCTCGTCTTGTCTCACTTGTATATATGTATGCTCATGATAAGAATTTGTTTTATTTCAATTTGTATATCATGTATGAACAAGGGGTGATATCACCACCCTAGATGTTACTAATATCGTTTGTTGAGATTTAGCAGGCACGGGTCATAATAGAGATGTTGAGGTTCTCATTCGCTCTACTGTGAGCAGTCCCCGCGTTGGAACCAGATGTTATTCCCTAGCCTAGGGATACCTAAGGAGATCATGTCTCGAGGCCCACAGGTTCCAGACATGGGGTGTCGAGAGTCGGGTAGCCTAAGCATAGCCCCAGAGCATCCCTCTTTTCTTCAAGTACAGTCCACATATCGCCAGCAATAGCATCTGTAATATCCCCTTCTCATTGACACAAGAGCTCATGGACGTAGTAGTCTAGATACCCCTCTAGACTAAAGTCCAAGATAAGAAAGGGGAAGGAAATATGATTTTTGTCACTAAAGAGATCTAAGGTTATATTATTAAAGTGACTTTGGTAAAAGACTAAGGAAAATTAAATTAAAACCCTTAGAAAGTGGAAAAAGCAACTCAATGGAAAATTAGAAAAAGGAGGTATAAAAAAAAGAGAAGGGAACACCTATTGATATTATATTCTCATTATTCATTTTGCACTCTGCACTCTTGATCTAGACAGCTTATGTTTTGAGGGTTTTGAGTAAACAAACCCTAGAAACCAGCAAGGAGGTGAAAGATTCCTCTGTTCCTGGTTCAATCTTGGTCAAGGAGGTGAAAGATCCCTCCCTCACCATTATAATCCAGTCACAGGTATTTAGAAAATAACACTTGGAGTTTGGTGTACATATCTTAAGGGTTTCCAGTAGTAGGGCGCATCTTTGGAAGAGAAAAGGCTCGATCTGCTTGGAGGATTCTATATCTACAGTTTTACACCATTGTAGGTTCATCTCTAGGGTCATAGCGCCCTTTTGCAGCATCAACACCAAGGGTATCTCCCTTGGATTATTTTATTTGGCTTGGGACGAATTTCAGAAAGAGGGCGCAACTCCCATTAAGGATACTCACAGATCTAAGGGAACCCTTGGGGGTTTTCACTCCAAATTGCACCATTGCTACTCTAGAGCCCCGATCTACAGTTTGAGGGTGTTTTGGTGGCATTTGGAGATTATTTACTAGGAGGCCGAAATATTGAGCATTTACAGCCAGTCAGGGTCATACCAGTTACAAATCCAGCCTTCCAGGGATGTACCAGCTCCAGATCTAGCTATCCAGGGCCTTGTTAGCGATCAAAAATACAATGGTATTTTTGAGATTGTTTTCATCGCTTTTACTTATTACACTCTTTTCTCGGTTTTTTGGTTAATGTCTTAACCTCCAGGTTCTTCATCAATATCTCGGTGATTTCTTTTTCCCAGCATCCTTTGACTTTCTCCTCTTGACCTGCAATATGAATAAATTTATTAGCCCTAATCTATTGCATCTAGTCATTGTCCTAAGTCTAGAGTCGCTAATCTCAAATCACAAGCCTAAGCTATCAATATACTAAAAATCTCCTTATATCTAAGTCTAAGCCTATTGGGTATGATGGTTTGTTTTAAAATCCATTCCATGAATTAAGCTTATTGACCAAATCACTTAACATGCCAACTCCCGAGTCATGTCCACATGTCACATTATTATACAAACTCAAGCCCCGAGTTAAGCTATGATTTAAGCCGTGAGTCAGCAAACAAGTCGACACATCCAATATAGATGATGAAATTCTTCTTGGTTCTGTACACAGACTGAAAAATTTTCTGTCAGATACCCTATCGATGATCCAGGTGCCCAGAGCTGAGATTACAGATGTCAAAGGGAAAGTTCAGATCGATGTGGTTGGAAGATTTATGCGCAGGTGAATGTGCCAAATGATATAGCACTGTAGGTTAAGAGAAAGGTTACAAGTCCAGAGAAGTGTTCAAAATAGTCCAACTAGATACAAAGTTCAGGTTTTTCTTTTTGGCCATGTCTCTTCTGGATCTCTGCGCAACCCCTGGTGGGTGGATACATGTGGCCATGAAACATATTGGTAGATATCGGGTTTTAAAGGCCGGCTACCAGATCTAGTTAAAACACAATCACTCTTGAATAAGTGGATATGTTCTCAGTGTTTTCCATGGCCAACTACATGCAACCATATGTCCTAAAAATAGAAAGGAATCTGAATTGTATTCAATGAAAGATCATTTCAAATAACGCACAGGATTTTATTTCTTTTACCTTCCCAGCCATCGCAAGTTTAGTCAATTTGATCGACTTCATATGAAGGAGATTAAAAACTATTGATCGCAAATTAACCCCTGAAAGCGCAAGTCATTTATTTGGCCAAACAGAGTAAGTGCAATAACTAGATGGTTGTCTACTCTAATCCATACAATGCAAAGGGACATAATGAAAATTTGGGAATATCCCAGAAGGATTAGATGTTAAATATTTTTATTTAAAACTCAAAGAAAATAAAGACAGAGCATATCATCTCAATACAAACAAGAAGCCATGAAAGATGGAGTTTTATTGTTGCTTGAAGCTAGAAATAAGAGGCAAGAACAGAATGAAAATTCATTTTTACAGTTTTTGAAGACTTGAAATTTCGACAACTTAGACGGATTCTAAAAGGCATTGTTAGTTGCCGAAAGCAGAGATTTCAACAGCTAATCCCACTTTGTTTCATACTTGTAAGCTGCTGAAAGCGCAGACACGGGCAAAATGTTAATAATTTTGCTCAGATCGAATCTTTTTGTTTTCAGTTCATTCGAAGAGGGTTTCAAATCAACATCAATATTTAAATGGATATAAATCATCCTATCCCCCCAGATTTTGAGGCAAATACTATGGAGAAAAGGCTCAAAGGGATTATATTTTTAGTTGAAGATATGGCCAGCTGTCCAAAAGGATTCCAAGTTGCCTTGTCATCTCCTTGAAGACTACAGAGATACACTGAAGACCGTCAGATTGATAGAAGTTTGACTCTTTTTATATAGGAGTTGTTCCTATAATTTTGTAATTAGTTTTATATCATGCTATTTTTAGTTTTCTCGATCCTTCCATATAGGATCACAATTTTTATTGTAAAGTCTATTTAAGCCAAGGTTGACAATAGTTAATGGGAGGAGGAAACAGTCCCGAGGATTGTGGTTCAAGTTTAGAGACTAGACCATGCTACTATTGTAATTGACTTTTCTCATATATAATACAGAAGCACATGTTCCTTTCATTATTATTGTCAGATTACCATCCCTTTTCTTTTCTGTACTTTGAATGATTGTTTTAATTCAAGTTTGTCTTAACTGCTAATGAATGTTATCTCACTTTGTCAGTTCATAAGATTGATTTAATAGTAATCTGTACTATCTTTATTCAGCCCATCACATATGTGTTATGGTTGATAAATATACTCTTTCTTCACCCACCAGTTCAGCTACTTGTCTGATATTTAATTCTTGAAAGCCTTGTCTCATCTGGTTATGTATTTGACTGTCTTGAGAGTAAGTCAGTTATCTAGTATCACATTTGATCCAATAAACACATAAAACCAAAACACATTTTAAGTTACCAGGCTTCTTCAAGCTACAACCTGAGAAGGACTCCTGGAGTGATAACAATCCCTACCAGCAAGGATCTGAAGGAATCCATTCAAGAAGGGAAAGAAATTAATCTTATAATCAACTATATTCAGTTGATGAAGACCTAGGGTCTCTATATCTTCTATATTGTACCAGATTTGCAGATCCATGTATGAAGATCATGTATTCTATCTAAATAAAGGTCAGATTTGAAGCTTGTTATCTCTTTTTATGTGTTTCCTTCGTTATCATGTGTTCCATACTTGTTTTGATGTCATATATGAAATAAACTCAACAAAAATACTTCAACACATCTTTCTGTAATAGAAACCTGCAAAACAAAACATCAAACATCAAACAGAAACCCTAGTTCTTGGTCAAAAATTGGTTGGGAACATTATAGTGGTATCAGAGCAAATTTCCTTCGTTGGCCTGTGCAAAGTAACAAGATGACTAGAATAAGAGGCTGTGGGGGCCAATTCAGTGGCAGGTAATCCAGAACAGGAAGGCATCATGGGAGAGACAAATGAGACAAAAAATGCTACATTTGAAGAGATTGAACTTCTGGCAGACAAAGTATCCCATATAGTGAAAGTGGTACTTCAAAGCAATCAAGAAAGCATGCAACATACTCTGGCTGAAATGCAGAACCACTTATCATTGGGACAATCTGAGCTCCACTTATCTCTTACCAATTTTCAAAGGGGACAAGATAGAATGATAACAGTACATATACCGAGAATTGCATGTAGATGAAATTATGGGTATCATGGAGGAGCAATATTTATATGCTAAAGAATATAAGTGTGATATTGGCATGACTGAGGTTCTGTACTTAGGACATATTATTGGGGGAAAAGGAGTACAGTTTCATTAAGAAAAAATACAAGCTATCATCAATTGGCCTACCCCAAGGACACTCACGGAACTCAAAGGGTTCCTTGGAATTTGCAGCTACTATAGAAAATTCGTCAAGGGATTCTCCGAAATTTGTGCCCCTCTAACAAACTTAACCACAAAAGGGGCTTTCACTTGGAGTGATGAAGAACAGATCACGTTTGAGAAAATGAAGAAGTTCATGAGTACTTGCCAGGTACTTTCCCTACCTAATTTCTCTCAACCTTTCATATTGGAATGTAATGCATCAGGTGAAAGAGTAGGAGTTGTCCTTATGCAAAATAGGCATCATATTGCCTATGAGAGCTGTAAAATGAGAGGCCATGAGTTACTCTATACAATATATGACAAAGAGATGTTGGCCATAATGCATTCTTTGTCCAAATTGCAACAGTACTTAGTTGGAGCAAAATTTGTAGTGATAAATAATCACAACAGCCTCAAGTACTTTTTATCCCAGAAGGACTTGAATGAGAGACAGAAAAAGTGGGTAAGAAAGATTCAAGCTTACAATTTTGATATTGAATATGTCAAGGGCAAGAATAATGCAGTTGCAGATGCCCTATCAAGAAGACCTTTGACCTACTCCATGAAAAAAATATCAGTAGATTGGAAACCACAGTTGTTGGTGGAATACTCAAAGAACAAGTTTGTGTGTGAATTGATGGATGGAAAACTATAGGATGACAGGTACAGGGTTGTAAATAACATCATTTATTACAAAGGAAGTATCTATTTGGTACCTGGAACTACATTCAAAGGAAAGGTACTACAAGCCTTCCATGATAATCCAATAGCAGGTAATCAAGGGTTCCTTAAGACATACAAACAGGTAAGAGAAAGGGTCTCTTGGAAAGGAATCAAAGGATATGTTATGCGCCACATCAAGGAATGTTCTACTTGCCAACAAAATAAAGATGAACACTCTCATCCAGCAGGACTCTTACAACCTCTTCCAATACCAGAGAACAAATGGGAAAGTATCTCAATGGATTTCATCACAGGTCTTCCCAAAACGCAAGGTAAGGACTGCATATTTGTAGTTTTGGATCGGTTAATCAAGTTCAATCATTTATTTTCCATCTCCATGGACCACAACGCATCACAGGTAGTTGATTTATTCTTCAAAGAGGTCGTTAGGATGCATGGCATACCTAAGAACATTGTTAGTGACAGGGACAACAAATTCATGAGAATCTTTTGGCAAGAGTTGTTTAGATTGGTCGGCACTGAATTGACTCCTAGCACTAGCTACCATCCCCAAACTGATGGGAAAATTGAAATTGTCAACAAATGGATAGAGGGTTACCTCGGAAATTATGTAGTAGGACAATAGAAAGATTGGGTCAAATGGCTTTACTTGGGGGAGTATTGTTACAATACCACCTACCACATGTCCATTGGCATGTCCCCCTTTAAAGCTTTATACAATTATGATCCTCTTACTTTTGAAGAGATTGTATTTGGAGAAAGAAAGGATCCTATGGAAAAGGAGTGGATCCAGGTTAACCAGGACATGATCAAAGAACTCAAGGACAATCTCCATAGGGCGCAGAACCAGCAGAAATTATACGCAGATAGGAAAAGGGTGGAGCGCACCTTTGAGGTTGGGGATCTAGTATACTTGTGCTTGCAGCCATATAGACAAGCATCTATCAAGAAGAGTGGTGCTGAGAAATTGCAACCACACTTCTATGGTCCATATGAAGTACAAAGAAGAATTGGAGAAGTAGCATATGAATTGAAATTTCCCCCAAGAAGTAAGATCCACAATGTTTTCCATGAGTCTTGTTTGAAAAGAGAATTGGGACAACATGTACCATTCAATGGGACATCGCCACTAGTGAATGAAGAAGGAAATATACACCTAATACCAGAAGAGATCTTGGAAACCAGGGTGAAATAACTAAGGAGCAGAGAAATTAAAGAGTATTTGGTTAAATGGAAAGATTTTCCCATAGAATATGCTACTTGGAAAAGAGAAAGAATAGTGCAAGAGAATGGTTCTAGATTTCTTGAGGGAAAGCAATTTCCAATAGGGGACTGTAATATCCCCTTCTCATTGACACAAGAGCTCAAGGACATAGTAGTCTAGCTACCCCTCTAGACTATAGTCCAAGATAAGCAAGGGGAAGGAAATGCGGTTTTTGTCACTAAAGAGATGTAAGGTTATATTATTAAAGTGACTTTGGTAAAAGACTAAGGAAAAATAAATTAAAACCCTTAGCAAGTGGAAAAAACAACTCAATGGAAAATTAGAAAAATGAGGTATAAAAGAAAGAGAAGGGCACACCTCTTGGCATTATATTCTCATTATTCATTTTGCACTCTACACTCTTTGAGTAGTCTAGCTACCCCTCTAGACAACTTACATTTTGAGTGTTTTGAGTAAACGAACCCTAGAAACTAGCAAGGAGGTGAAAGATTCCTATGTTCCTAGTTCAATCTTGGTCAAGGAAGTGAAAGATCCTTCCCTCACAATTCTAATCGAGTCATAGGTATTCATCAAATAACACTTGGAGTTTGGTGTACAGATCTAAAGGGTTTCCAGCAGTAGGGCGCATCATTGGAAGAGAAAAGGCTTGATCTTCTTGGAGGAATCTAGATCTGCATTTTTACACCATTGGAGGTTCATATCTAGGGTCATAGCGTCATTTTGCAGTATCAACACCAAGGGTATCTCCCTTGGATTATTTCATTTGGCTTGGGATGAATTTTTGAAGGAGGGCGCAACTCCCATTAAGGATACTCACATTAAGGAATCCATTCAAGAAGGGAAAGAAATTAATCTTATAATAAACTATATTCAGTGGATGAAGACCTAGGGTCTCTATATCTTCTATATTGTACCAGATCTGCAGATCTATGTATGAAGATCACTTATTTTATCTAAATAAAGGTCAGATCTGAAGCTTGTTATCTTTGTTTATGTGTTTCCTTCGTTATCATGTGTTCCATACTTGTTGTGATGTCATCTATGCAATAAACTCAGAAAAAATACTCCAGCACATCTTTTTGTAATAGAAACCTACAAAACAAAACATCAAACAGAAACCCTAGTTCTTGTTGGTTGGGAACATTACAGCGTCCATCACATTGGCCTGGTCCTGAAGTGACAATGGGTCTTTCTCCATGAGGTAATGATTTTGGGCATCATGGTATGTATCACTCTGATATTTGAAGCACTTGAACATGTTGTATTTAATCCTTCTTTATTTCATGACATTTGCTTGGAAATTATGTTATTTGCCTTGTTTAAACCTGGGAGGGTGACACGGTGCCCTAGTAAGTTGATTTCCCTTTAGGATGGGTTGCTACTGGGTGGATATTTGAAGAGTTATCGTTCGTTCCATCCATACTTACCACTTTCCATCTTTATTCCTTCCATCTCCCCATCTTTTGGAGATTGGGATAGGCTACACTAGGAAGGGTTGTACCTTACCTTGTGGAAAGAAGGGGCTAAAGGCCCAAAGGGTAAAAGTAGTTGGCAAGAGTTAAAATCCATTTTGAAGCCTTCAAGATGCTTTGCCCAGGAATCCCCGAGAAAGCAGTGAAAAAATTCTCAGTAAGAAAAGGGGACCCACAAGATAACATGAACACTTAAGGCATTAGTTGATGGATAAGAGGTCTCATCATGAGCCGACCTATTATGACCATTAACATGTAGCGGTATGAAATTACCACCTATCTAGTCACCAAGCCAGGGTAGTGGCTCTTGGTTTCATAGCCAAGATAAAGGGGGTCTCATCACAATCCGACCTTCTCATTTTCATGAAATGTTTTGTGGATGACATTGTCACCTCTGGTCACCAAGTCAGGACAGTGGCCCTCAACTATTCCCTTGTAGCACAGAAGAAAAGATCAAAAGACAGACAACTAAGAAATAATAAATGGCAATGAATGGGCTAGGAAACAATTACATTTATGACAAGGTGCAGCTCACCCTCCACAAAAGCGCCCATAGGTAAGACTCTACATTTCCATGTTATCACATGCACCCCATGCCACTTCATACACTTACATGACTTGGATTGGGCTCCACCTGGGAAACACCCTAGACTTAAGGGGGTTTAACCCAATAGGACATCCTGAGACCCTTCCCAAACCTAAATTTGGCAAGTTGTATAACGTATTTGATCATTTGTTTGGTTTAGGGGGGTTTGATGCACATGTTCAGGTGGTTTGATTATTGGATGTGATTTACTTGTTATGATACTCGTGACTCGTGGACCCCTGGAGGGTGTACCTATTTTTCTTTGCAGGACCTTGCCCGATGGACAGGTATTCATGAGGAGATGACCATTTGGGACCTTCATGAGGGCTTGAAGCCCAGGGATGGATGTTGAGACCTCGGGCTTGGGGCATGACAGTGATGACTAGCTTGTGTGATACAAGAAGAGGTTGTTTCCTTTGGAGGCACTCTGGTAGGCCTAGGGGGAGGATTCTACCCTCCATCCACCAGGACTCTACCCTTTGGAGGCTTAAACATCATCCTTCTAGTCCAAGACGACAAGGTTCCTTGAAGATGATGGTAGCACGTGTGGACTAATATTGAAGCATGTAGAGTCCTAGTGCCATGTTATTGCAGCCTAACATCCCCTTGAGGAGACCTAACGTCACCCTAGATGGGATGACATCACCTTGTTTAGGATTATTTTATGTAAATTTATTTAATTTATAAATTAAGGGTAGAATTGTTGAGGTCGGCCCTGTATTTTAAAGTAAATTTAATTTTAAACCAGATTTTGGTATAAATACACAAAAATGACATTCATTTTCATGATAAATCACCTCTCACAAGAGGGGGACTGAAATTGGCGCCCTTTTTGGGTACTTGGATGAAATTTTGAATCACACTTGGTTGGATATTTGTTTGGATGCATTTTTGGTTCATTTCTTGGTGGAATTTTTCAAAATCTAGGGTTTTTATGCTTGATTATTCTTGGTGAAGTAAATAAATCTGCAATTTTTATTTCATGATAAATGTTTATAGTATGTTTACTTGTTCATATTTAAGATTATGAAATTGCTTGCTTGAAAACCCTAGGAGTAAGAAACATAAGGTGCTTCTTTCTTGCTCTTTGTTTTGCTATTTTTTCCTAAGAAGATCTTCTCTAGACAAACTTCTAGAGCCCTAAAGTGCTAGCACTTTAGAAGTTTTATCTAGTTTTTATTGCATTAAATATATTTCAAGAGTCTAAGGATAGGAGAAATCGGTAGGGCCTAGAAGTGCCTACACCCTAGTTGAATATTCTCTTTGGGGCTTGGTGCTTGAGAACTTAAGGTGATACTTCTCAAGCTTCCACCTTGTTATTTCTTAGACAAATACAATCATTGTTATTTCTCCAAGTTATTGTGCTTATAAAATTGACTCCATAAGCCCTAAAAGGCACTAGTTCTTGCTTCTCTCTTGTTGAAGGATTGATCAAACACTCAAACACTTTTGTCTCAATCTTTTACTAACTAATACTAACACTAACTTAGCATAAAACACTAACTTACTTCTTGTTGTTATAAATGTTTGCTACAGCCATCTAAAAGCAGCATATTTTCTACATAATTCATATTATTTTCTAGTTAATCACTTTGAAACTTGTTCATGACAAGCTATTATCATTATATACAGTAAATGTTATATTTTCATTGTCTTTTTTAGCATCTATGAAGAATATTTCTTGCAGTTGTTATACATTACTAATTATTGTTGTAAACTTGTCTATTGCTACAGTTTTATATCAGCTAGCATATGTTTCACTATTTTATTGTCTTATTGAAGCATTAATATCATTTTTGTAATTGAAGTTGCCATATATATGCTTGTTGTCTTTCTTGGATAAATTTATATTTTCGGCACACTAGTTCAATGGGAGTTAACTGACTAGTTCTATTTTAGACTTTTTATTTTAGATCATCACTATTATGTTATTATGCATGCAAGCATTTTGCTATCATGGAATGTTATGTCCTATATATGAATGTATTTCACTCATTCAATGTATCATATTGATCGTCATTGTATCAATCATTCGATCATTGATCATCTCATTGGAATAGTGTGAATCTCTCTTCCTTTCTTGATAAGTTTTGTTTGTACTTGCTTTAGCTAGATCTCTTGTGCAGGTTTCGATGAAACAATGGAATGGTATCATAGCGACACTTCTTGGACCAAGCCAGACAAGCCAAAGAATAAGGAAAATCGAAGTTTCGGCGAGCAAAATCCGTGGTCGTACCTTTCAGTAGTGATTTCTCCAAAAATATTAACTTTTTGAGGAAACAGCTCGCGAGCGAAGTAAATCGACCCGTTTTGCAAGTGGTTTTTCAACCAATTGGAGAAATTCTTCACCGTTTTCTCATAAAGGAAGCCAGAAGATCAACTCCTGACACTCATACGAATCTGTGGTCGTACCTTTGTGTAGTGATTTCTCCCAAAATATTAAATTTTTGTGGAAACAGCTCACAAGAGAAGTAAATAGACCCATTATGAAAGTGGGTTTTTAATCATTTGGAGAAATTCCTCACCGTTTTCTCATAAAGAAAGTCGGAAGATCGTCTCCTGAAACTGATACGAATTTTCACTTAGAGTGCCCTTTCTGCAGTGATTTCTTAGTTTTTCACTTGCAGATTCAGAGTAAATTTTTAGGGGTTCTCAGAAATAGTGGGAGAGATGGATAGGACACCTATTATATAGTCAAACTTGGTGGTAATCCTCACACCATACAATTATGTTGATTGGAATCCCAAGGAAGAATTCCAACTCAGAAGGAAATGACTTTACAACTTGACGATGGGGACAGAAACAGAACCTACATCAACAATTGAGAAGATGAGATGGGAGAACCGAAAGGATGAAGCCAGAGAACTTTGTCTTGAATTGATTTCAACTGATTTATGGTTTCATGTTGTCACATGAAAGACTCCAAACGAGATCTGGACCACCTTGGGAAGTTTGTTTGAAAAACAAGATGAGATGAGAGGTCATATGCTTCAGGTAAAGTTGAATATTTTGGATCTTAAAAGTTTTGATAATATACAATATTTATTTACTAATTTTAAACCTTTGATATTGAGCTTAGCAACTTGTGGTATTGATAAGTCTAAACAAGTGGACCAACTTGTTCTAACAATCTTGGCCAAGCTAGGACCAGAATATGATGTATATGTTTCCACTTTCCATTCAAGAAGGTATCTCATGGGAACAAATTGGAACATGCCTACCATAGATCAATTCATTGATTCTCACACATGAATAGGAAAAACTCATTTAGATGGGCCTAATCAAGGATCCCAAAGCACATGCACTCACCATGCATGATGGTAAAGGATCATCCAAACAGAACGGGAAGGAGGAATATTCCAAACCCTTTAAATATTCTCATGGTTCCAAAGACTCTTCAAATTCCAAGAAGAAGAAGAAGAAGGGAAAGAAGTGCACTTACTGCAATAAACCGAATCATAAAGAATCCACATGCGTGAAGAAACAGATCAATTTTATGGCATAGACACTTCAACCGAACAACCTTGGAAACTTCATTCCAGAGGGAGTCAAGAATCAGAAGGAAGAAGATCCTTCTCCTAAGAAAGGTAATCATCATGCTCTTGTTGCAATTAATTCCTCACCTGATTCATGGATTATAAATTCTGGTGCATCCCATAATATGGCAGCAAAAGAGGAATTTTTCATGTTCAATACCCCCTATTATCATGGAGGATGATACTCCAGTAGAAGTAGCAAGGAGAGGGGAGAGTGGAACTCCATAATGGCAGTTTTGAAAATGTTTTACATGTTCCAAATATTTCTATGAATCTGCTCTTAGTTTATCAGATCACTCAGAAAGGTAAAAAGGTTGAATTTACATCATATTCATTTTCAATAATTGACATGTGTGGATATTCCATTATTGCAATTGGTGAGGTGGATCACAAGTCAAAGTTGTATAAATTCACTAAGTTTTCTGATGGTGACTCATATTTTCTACTTACACATAAGGAGAGTACTTTGCATGCACCTCCAGTGCAACATGCAGATACTCTTATGCTTCCATTAGTTTCAAACATCAGAGATGATTCCATACACTCGGATTATGTACATGGAAATAAGCAGGTAGTACATCCAGATAAGAAGCCAGCATCGAATCTTTCGTAGATGCCCAAGAGGGAACTGTTATCGCACGGTTTGTAGGAAAGGTTAAAATAGCTTGAGTCAAGGGTAGAAACCGGCGTAACAGAAGCTTCCCCACCCACTGTCACCTCGATGGGGGG
>JASDQU010738515.1:36479-50948 GCA_032191745.1 Picea mariana | reverse complement strand
AATAACTAGATGGTTGTCTACTCTAATCCATACAACACAAAGGGACATAATGAAAATTTGGGAATATCCCATAAGGATTAGATGTTAAATATTTTTCTTTAAAACTCAAAGAAAATAAAGACAGAGCATAACATCTCAATACAAACGAGAAGCCATGGAATATGGAGTTTTCTTGTTGCTTGAAGCTAGAAATAAGAGGCAAGAATAGAATGAAAATTCATTTTTACAGTTTTTGAAGACCTTCACTTTCAACAGCTTAGACCGATTCTAAAAGGCATTGTTAGTTGCCGAAAGCAGAGCTTTCAGCAATTAATACCACTTTGTTTCATACCTGTAAGCTGTTGAAAGCACAGACACAGGAAGAATGTTAATAATTTTTCTCAGATCGAATCTTTCTTTTTTTAGTTCATTCGAAGAAGGTTTCAAATCAACATCAATTTTTAAATGGATATAAATCATCCTGTCCCTCCAGATTCTGAGACAAATACTATGGAGAAAAGGCTCAAAGGGATTCTATTTTTAGTTGAATATATGCCCAGCTGTCCAAAAGGATTGCAATTTGCCTTGTCATATCCTTGAAGACTGCAGAGATATACTGAAGACCATCAGATTGATAGGAGTTCGACTCCTTTTATATCAGATATGTTCCTATAATTTTGTAATTAGTTTTATATTATGTTATTTTTATTTTTCCCGATCCTTCCATATAGGATCACAGTTTTTATTGTAAAGTCTATTTAAGCCAAGGTTTACAACAATTAAAGAGGGGGAAATAGTCCCAAGGACTGTGGTTCGAGTCTGGATAGAGAGACCTTGATGCTATTGTAATATATTTTCAGATATATAATACAAATTATAGTTTCCTTTCATTATTGATGTCATATTTCCATTACCTTTCTCTTTCTATACTTTGACTCAAGTTTGTCTTAACTGCTAATGAATGTTATCTCATTTTGTCAGTTCATAAGCTTGATTTAATAGTAATCTACACTATCATATTTGACCCATCACATGTGTGTTCTGGTTAATAAGCATACCTTTCTTCATCCACCAGTTAAGCTATCTATCTGATCATTAATTCTTGAAAGCATTGTCTCATTTGGTTATATAAATTTGTCTGTCTTGATACCAATCCAGTAGGTCAGTTATCCCATTTGATCCACACATAAATACAAAAACAATTACACTTTAAGTTACCAGGCTTCTTCAAGCTACAACCTAAGAAGGACTCCTGGAGTGATAACAAATTGGTGTCGTTGTCGGGGAGAGGAGATTGAAGCTCAACTTCGTTGGGAGACGACATGGTCCAGCTTTGATGATAGACAAAGTCTGAACATATTTTCAGTTGTAATCATCTATATGGAGACTCCATGAAGGACAGATTCAGTAGCGACTCCATTGTTCTGAAATCTGTTGGCGACTCCACTGGTATGAAATGAAAAATATCTTAGCTAAGAGATATGATTTCTGTGATTTTTCAAAGATCGTTGGTTTCCCTAATCTAGTTCCTAGTAGAGATGAATGGGAAAATAGTATTCCCAGATTTCGAGGAGAAGAGTGGGAAGTGCCAGCTGAACTTTTGGTGGATTTTCATGATTTCATTCATCGGTTGCAAATTGTGCATGAGGATGTTCAATCAAGCTCTTTGTTTTTTCATTAGAGGGAATTGCTCATGATTGGTACTAGTCTCTTCCTATTGCCAATATCAGCTCTTTGGAATATTTTCATGCTGCCTTTCATTTGTTTTGCAAAGGCATATTTTCAGATGACCTTTTATACCCCAAATGTTGTCATGATTTCAATTTATTAAACAAAGATCCAAATATTCATGAAGACTTTGCTACAACAGAAGATATATCTTATCACGATCAAGGGATTGATGATCCACATTATGAAAACCATGGTGATGCTTTTGACATTGTATTAAATGCATCTATTAAAGATGGTTGTCATGAAGATCATACTATTTCTTTTGAAAACTTTAAAGATGATGAGAAGATTGACAAATCAACAGGTGAAAGTTTCGGATCCGCAGTAGATACTAAAGGCAGCCCTCAGTTTTATGATTTGCAGACATAGGAAGATTGCAGCAGATACGAAGAGGAAGATGATGAACTGAAATTCCAGATCAACATTTCATCCATTCTTCTCGGACAGATATCAAACAACCAGTATTCAACATTGAGATCTACGAAGGAAAAGAGTAGCAACATTTCTTTCAGTTGGAACAACATCATAGAGAGGTATTCTTTTGTGGTTTTAATGACCTGATTGCAAACTATTTGGAATATATGAGCAAAACATGTGTTAAAGTATTTTTGTCAGATATAAGTTGCCTTTATCATCTGTTCAAACCACTTTTCTGTTGGCTATGCATTCCATTATTTTTCGGATTAAGATCAAGAACAGGTTCAATAAATCATTTTTTGACATGGCTTCATTGGAAGCATGAGTTTACTTGATTAAGCATCAATACAATGGTTAGAGTAGGAGTAGATAGGAGAATAATCTCTTCATCTGAGCAAGTAGACTCTTTCATTTATTTGTTGTTGAATAAATAGAGCAGGCTACGGGCAAGCTACAGGTTTGCAAAAGATCAGTTGCACATGCCAAATGACTCCATAGCCCAATTGTAAAGGTGAATGGAACTACTAGGTTCTTGGAAACCTCGTATGGAGGTATCCATCCTAGTTGGAGCCAGATGTAAGCGACAAAAAATACAATGGTATTTTTGAGGGTGTTTTTATCACTTTTACTTATTACGCTCTTTTCTCAATTTTTTGGTTAATGTCTTGACCTACAGGTTCTTCATCAATCTCCCGATGATTTCTTTTGCCTAGCATCCTTTGATTTTCTCCTCTTGACCTACAATATGAATAAATTTATTAGCCCTACTCTATTGCATCTAGTCACTGTCCTAAGTCTAGAGTCGCTAATCTCAAATCACAAGCTTAAGCTATCAATATACTAAAAATCTCCTTATATCTAAGTCTAAGCCTATTGGGTTTGATGGTTTGTTTTAAAAGCCATTCCATGAATTAATCTTATCGACCAAATCACTCAACATGCCAACTCCTGAGTCATGTCCACATGTCACACAAACTTAAGCCCCGAGTCAACAAACAAGTCAACACATCAAATATAGACGATGAAATTCTTCCTGGTTCTATACACTGACTGAAAACCTTTATGCCAGATACCTTGATCTAGGTGCCCAGAGCTGAGATTACATAAGTCAAAGGGAAATTTCAGATCAATGTGGTTGGAAGCTTTATTTGCAGGTGAATGTGCCAAATTATATAGCACTGCAGATTAAGAGAAAGGTTACAAGTCTAGAGCAGTGTTCAAAATAGTGCAACTAGATACAAAGTGTAGGTTTTTCTTTTCGGCTAGGTCCCTTCTGGATCTCTGTACATCCCCTGGCGGGTGGGTACATGTGGCCAAAAAACATATTGGTAGATATCGGGTTTTAAAGGCCGGCTACTAGATCTAGTTAAAACACAATCACTCTTGAATAAGTGGATCTGTTCTCAGTATTTTCCATGGCCAACTACATGCGACCATATGTCTTGAAAATAGAGAGGAATCCGAACTGTATTCAATGAAAGATCATTTCAAAGAACGCACAAGATTTTATTGCTTTTACCTTCCCAGCCATCCCAAGTTTAGTCAATTTGATTGACTTCATATGAAGGAGATTAAAGGCTATTGATCGCAAATTAACTCCTGAAAGCATAAGTAAGTTATTTGGCCAAATAGAGTAAGCGCAATAACTAGATGGTTGTCTACTCTAATCCATACAATGCAAAGGGACATAATGAAAAATTGGGAATATACCTAAAGGATTAGATGTTAAGATTTTTCTTTAAAACTCAAATAAAATAAAGACAGAGCATAGCATCTCAATACAAACAAGAAGCCATGGAAGATGGAGTTTTCTTGTTGCTTGAAGCTAGAAATAAGAGGCAAGAATAGAATGAAAATTCATTTTTACAGATTTTGAAGACCTGCACTTTCGACAGCTTAGAAGGTTTATAAAAGGCACTGTTAACTACCGAAAGTAGATCTTTTGACAACTAATCCCACTTTGTTTCATACCTATAAGTTGTCGAAAGCGCAGACACAGGTAGAATGTTAATAATTTTTCTCAGATCGAATCTTTTTGTTTTCAGTTCATTCGAAGAAGGTTTCAAATCAACATCAATATTTAAATGGATATAAATCATC
Source organism: Picea mariana (assembly GCA_032191745.1). NCBI lineage: Eukaryota > Viridiplantae > Streptophyta > Pinopsida > Pinales > Pinaceae > Picea > Picea mariana. The sequence goes on along the minus strand of JASDQU010738515.1, from coordinate 46,721 downwards.
CTATCCCCCTAGATTCCGAGGCAAATACTATGGATAAAAGGATCAAAAGGATTCTATTTTTAGTTGAAGATAGGCCCAGGTGTCCAAAAGGATTCCAAGTTGCCTTGTCATCTCCTTGAAGACTGCATAGATATACTGAAGACCATCAGATTGATAGGAGTTTGACTCCTTTTATATAGGATCTGTTCCTATAATTTTGTAATTAGTTTTATATCATGCTATTTTTAGTTTTCTCGATCCTTTCATATAGGATCATAGTTTTTATTGTAAATTCTATTTAAGCCAAGGTTTACAACAGTTAAATAGGGGGAAACAATCCCGAGGACTGTGGTTCGAGTCTGGATAGACAGACCTTGATGCTATTGTAATAGATTTTCAGATATATAATACAAATCACAGTTTCCTTTCATTATTGACGTTAGATTTCCATTACCTTTCTCTTCCTGTACTTTGATTCAAGTTTTTATTAAATGCTAATGACTGTTATCTCATTTTGTTACTTCATAATCTTGATTTAATAGTAATCTACACTATCTTATTTGACCCATCACATGTGTGTTCTGGTTAATAAGCATAGCTTTCTTCATCAACTAGTTAAGCTATCTATCTAATCATTAATTCTTGAAATCATTGTCTCATTTGCTTATATACATTTGACTGTATTGATACCAATCCAGTAGGTCAGTTATCCCATTTGATCCACACATAAACACAAAAACAATTACACTTTAAGTTACCAGGCTTCTTCAACCTACAACCTGAGAAGGACTCCTGGAGTGATAACAGTACCTAGTCTGCATGTAACAACAATTACCAACATGACAGAAATGGGGCACAATATAGGAAAGGTTAAGTCAACTAATGGAAATGGAAGAGGACATGATTCTAGCAGGATTTCACCACGAAGTACAGAAAGCAAGAGACAAAGTCTGGCATGACAAAAGTATTAAAAAAAAGATTTTTAAGGAGGGAGACCTAGTTTTTATCTATGACAATAATTTTTTTCAACACCCTCAAAAATTTAGAATGCAATGGCTAGGGACATATAAAGTAAATATTGTCACCAATGGGAGATCTGTGAAACTACAATACTTGGGAGGAACATCACATAAAGGAATGCTCAATGGTAGTCGACTGAAAATGTATAGGGACAGTCGGCCTACTAACCCTTAAAATTTATAGTGCAGTGGGGAAAGGCATGTATATAGTGTATTATAACAGAGATTAGGATAGAAAAATGATAAAAATAAATAAAAAGGAGAAAAAGAAGACAAAAAAAATACAAAAATAGAAAACGAAAGAAAAACACAAAAATACGCAGAAGTTGACTGAACCATAAGAAAGTGCAAAAAAAGTTGCACGCAGTAATTACCACGAAAAACATCAGAAGACATCGCACAAGAAAAATTACACTCAGCACAAATGCACACAAAAAGTGAAAAACATACATGACAGGGTCTCTAAAAGGTGGAAAGCACACGTTTATTCAACACTTAGAAATGTTTTAGCACATAGAAAAATACAAAGTGCATACCCTAGCTAGAAATTTTTGGAGAAGTAAGAGAGTGTGCAACTTAGAGAGTCAATGACCCCACCAAAGTTCGATGCTCGAGGCCAGTATGTATGAGTTACTCGGCAGGGTCAGAGACACAAAGAAAGAATGAGACAACCCGAAAACTTGGTAGAGCTCGAAGATGTGACCACCTCGGAAATCGATTCAATCATCCTGACATGGGTTGAAGAGGAAACATCAACAACACAACAAGGGGAAATAGGGCAAAGCTCTCAGGCTCAAAATGGTATTTTGAACCCTAACCTTGATACGCCTATGAATCCTAATGAAACAATGGGACCGTGATAGAACCATGAAGGCGAGGAAGTGTTGGTTGAGGATATCACCAACCAGTCGGAGTCCAAAAGGGAAGAAGAGGATGTAGACCCATCAGAGGTAGGCCCATCTACCATGGGAGAGAAAATAAAGGAGCATGATGCCATGGATATTACACTCCCTTTTCTCCTAGACGCAGTGATTACTGTGGATGATATGATGGGAAATGTACCAAAACTTAGGTACATAGAACATGATGTGTGTGATGCGGTCAAATTCTTATATTTGGCGAAGGAGAATTATTTAATAAAAATAGGGGAAATTGGACCCCTGGGTAAACCAATAATGGAGCCTGCATAGTGGATAACCGGGCTGTATAACTCGAGTATTATGAACTTATTGGATATATCGCATTTTGGGTGCGGTAAGAATGTGGCTCTGTGTCAAACAACTAGTCATCCACGTACATGGAGGCATCCTGTGGATGGATAGGCCAATACAGATAGATGTGGCACTAATTTCCAAAATCACAAGACTACCAAAAATCGACGCACAACCAGAGGAATATCTGGATAACAAGGTGCGTGTTTTTCCTGATATTGATTCTAAGGCTCAAAGAATAATGTTAGGCATCAAAGATTTAAAATGAAGTGTTTTTATAAGTGCTTTTTTCTACCTTCAGTTTTCCAAGAAGTAATCTTTAAATGAAATTAATGATAAGACAATACATAGGTTGTATCTCATTATCTGAGTTGCAATTAGAATGTCAAATGATGTAGAAATGATTTAAAAACTGTTAAAACAAATCTAGGTATCAATTACAGATAAGTCTCACCTTGTTTGCAGTAGAAGAAAAGTAGAAGATGCACCCTTGAAAGGAGATAAAAATGTAGTAATTCTCACAGGTCACAGGTCTTGTTTTACTCATAGTAATAACAGAGGAAAAGATGTTACTAAATGAACTTTTGATATATTATGATCACAATAGACATGTTAATAAATTGTAATCATTCACTCTTCAATAACTACATAAATAAATTTAGAGGGATGGAAATACAGAGGAAGCACATAAATCAAATGGAACGAAACTTAGAATCTCTGTTTGCACTTGTATTGATATTCAAATTTTTTTCTCTTTTACATTAGGCTAGAAGAAACCTTGAATAGATCTAAAATCTGTCTACTTATACAAAATTGTCTCAACTATAAGCAATTGGACTTTCCACAATATCTGTTCTAAAAATAAAATACAATCTGAATGGAATAACATAATGCAGATATTGCTGAGTTTTGTTTTGATGCGTTGGCGTTGTATATGTTCCTTTATTTTCTCCCAACTGCACTCGGTTTCCTCTATTCATTTAATTGGGTGCACATGTCCATCAATGCTACCACGAATCTTGAAGGCTCAATCTTTTCATTTAATTCAAAGGAAAACATCTTCCTTTGTACATGTGGCAGGTTCTCTTGGATCTTGTTTACTTCTTGGACTGTGATATGATAATGTAAACTTGGATTCAACAAAAACTCATTGATTTTGATTAAATCGATCTGGTTCATCTATTGGATGAATGACTGAATATTTTCCTTATTCTTTCTAGAGCTTTCTTAGTTCATTTCTATTTCAATCTACCCCAATGCCTATGAGATATTGTTTCCTTCAAATTCAATCAGTTTTTTATTGACAGAAGATAATGCCTCTAGAATAGCCTCCTTTGCATCTATAGCAAGTTTCTTTCCTTCGTCCATATTTGTTTCCCAAACTTTCAGGGCCATTTCTTCCTTCACTTGTTCATAATGTGAGAAAGGGGCGAGACCAGGTATATTAGCTTTCTACCTGCATATGATAAATTCCTGAAACTTAGACCTAGATGCACATACATATTTTTCCTTGACATAAATACTTTTAAGAGAAAAGTTTATTGCCTGATAACATTTCTGAATAACATCTATCTTTTGATATAGCTCCTATTGGACAACTTCCATCTTCTCATTGATTCCTAATGCTTGTGTTTTGAAGGAAGTAATATATATTGTTGTGTTCTCTGTTAGGGCCAATTTGGCCTGCAACTGTTAAATCAAATTGTTCTATTGAGTGATCAAACCTTTGCTGGTCTATGAACTCTAGTAGATCAGCTCAAGTTTATCCTGTAACTACTTCATTTTATGTTGATAACTAGCCCTGATTTGTTCAATGTCTTGATTCATTCTACTTCTAACAGTCATTTCTGTACTATGTATCTCATTCTGCAATTGCTACACCAAGATAAATTTATGTTGCAGTTATTTGGTTAAATTGTCTACTGACCATTGATTGGAAGTGGCAAAAGCCCCTAGTGAATCTGCAACTTCTTTTCCAAACTTAGGATCATCTTGGTCATTCCCATCATACACTAATATTTTCCTTTTAGTGATTACTCCATCCTTTTGGTGAGATTCTCTTTTTACAATAGATTTTCATTTCTTGCTGAAAAAGAAACTTGAGGGAGGCATCTCTTCAGGAAAGATAGGGGTAAGATCACCTACATGAATGAGCTCTGAACTAGGAGCTCCAAAAATTGTCTGTAAAGGGGTTAATGATGGAATAAGAGAAACAATTGTTGTGGAATATTCTTGACCTATTGTATTTGGGGTGCCAACAGGAGTAGCTAGTGTTGAATGAGGAATAGCTTGTGCCTGATTCATGAAATATTCAAACTGAGCTAATATTTGCTGATGATTCAAACCTGACAATGATGTTATTATTTCTTGAAATAACCCTTCTAAACTTTTCGGGACTTCTTCATCTTTTTGCTTAGTGGAAAAACTTGTCTCAGATAATGTGAGTTTAGCTTCCCATGAAGAAGGCATGGGTTTTGACTCTCCTTGCAATATCTTTGGAAAATTGTTTCGTTTGTTCTTTTGAAAGTTGAGGAAACCAACCTGTTGGTCAAGAGGCAGAGTCTGGAATCTGTTTTGAACTTCTTCATAGGATATAACTCCCCTGAACATCTCATCATAAGTAGAATCCTCGTGAATGTATTGCTTCATGATAAATTGAGCCAAATGGTTCTCCACTATCTTATGTGGATCATGTCTCTTGAATTCAACGTCGACTAATTTGACATCTTCCAGAGCTGCAGCTTCAACTTTGGAATGACCAAAATCTAACAATGTGAACATAAAAACTTGAATGGGAAAAGTTGGCCAAACCTTTTTCTGAGCCGCTTTCAAATCCTTGGTGATACGTACTACTACTGTTTGGTATGCCACTTCTCTGCACACCAGCCTGTCGGGTAAAAACTGTGGAAGGGCATGAGGAGGAAAAAAACAACCAAATACTCTAATATAGGAGAAATTATCCTCAATGAACCAGTCTACAAGTGTGCCTAAGTTCCCCATAATATTTTCTGAAATCATGGGTAGCGAGTGGCCATAGATAGCTATGTGAACATGTACCACTATGCTGTGACAGATTTCGTAAAATAAATCTTTGGAATTTTCTTCCCATAATTTAGAGTGGTAGAAATGTATTGGCTTAGAATTGGCCGAGGTCCAACTCCAATTCATCAGGGGGAATTGGGTCATGAAACAAATGGCATCCATAATATATGAAGACATGTAAAAAGGAGCAGGTTTCCCTTTTTATTTTGATGATTGATACTCAGCAATTTACTTGGCCAGGTTATCAGATAACATTTTATCCCAATTGAAGGTATAACCCTCAGCTACTTCATTCATTATGGATACCCACTCAATTGAGAAATGCACAGGGTTCATTTTCTCTGTTACACATTATTTTGGTCACCCAGTGATCCATTGACAAACATGTGTTCATGTACCCTGTTAGCACTTGGTAAATTTCCGAGAGGTTGAAAAAGAAGAAATCTACAAAGGTAACCTTAACCAACCGCTTTTAAAGCTGGGATCTATCCCTTCCAGCTTCAGAGAGGGATCTCTCTATATGATTTAGCTTTGTTTTTAGTTTAGATATTAGGCTAGGTAAAGGCACAAGTATGTTTTGTAAAAGTGGTTTATAAATTGGTTGAGACAGTCTACACATCCATTGGGCTATGGGGTCTGTGTTTAATCAAATAACAGATACAACCAGAAATGCCGAAAAAGAACTTCACAGGGCGAGATAATACATTCACTGGATCTTTTAGTAATTAAAATGATGGAGAGAGGAAAAGATAAGAAAAATAACTTCAACTAACAAGCAGTTAAGAATTTCTTAATTGAAGGTATTAGAAGATAAACATTAAAATCCTTAGAATCGGAAACAGGGTATCCAAGATAAATYCTGCMACWTTACGCTATTCATAAARATTAGTTCCAGAAAACAAAATGATTACAGAGAAAGAAAARCATTTAACTTAGAAAATCAACATCACCAGTGAACATACGCAAGAATCCTGTAAAATGCCTCTTCTTTATTAATGRCGRATCTCCTAAAAAATAATACAGTTTGATAGCAAWAKGRTGTGCSAATCAACAACCCTCAATACTTCGAAAGATGAAGTATTTATAATTCAAAATACAAACGTTCCTGTCATAACTGATCAGGACGTGCTCATTCTATTTTTAGTCTAACTAACTTAACTAATCAAAATTGCTTTGATGACTCGATACAACTGTTTGCAGAACTTCTGGGGTAGGCCATTGGTGAGGTGCCTTCACATCCTCTTCTGACTGGACAGGTGACTGGATTTTGACAGCTCATCTTCTAATCTAGTAGATCACACAGTTCTTCCCATCTGAGATGACCTGGTACTGTGACTTTAAGCAGTCTCCGATATACTTCATCCATGTCTGTATATTTAGCAAATGTAGGCTTGATGATGAATATGTGTTTAATCTCATGTTGGATACTAATATCCAACTGCAGGGAATCCATGAAAGCTTTGCCTGTGATACTTCTCTGTATCCTTGCAAACTTAGAATTATCCTTGGACACTTCAGTCAAACTTTTCTTGTAATTAGGGAGTGTCATTAGTTTGTCATTAATGACCTTCGGGCCAGGTAGGCCCTTCCTTTGGAGAGCATCTATCTTATTGAAAAACTTTTTTACTCCTTGATCTATGACTTGAATCTTCTCCTCAAGCTGAAGCATGAGACCTCTTTTGGTTAGAACCCTTTTCACCTCAAGTATAGTTTTTGTCCTGTCCTCAATCTTCAATTCTTCAAGTTCCTCCCTGGTCTTTGAATTCAGTAACCTTATGATTTCATTTGCTTGTGCTGGCATGTCTCACAGCTCCATTATGATTTTCTCAACAGCCTATTTGCTCCTCTCGAGCAACTCATTTTGTTCAAACATGATTTGAACCATTGGCCAGATTTCATTTATGGACCTGGAAATATCTGTCCACACAATCTCTTTGACCTCAGCCAAGGTCTTCCCTGCCATTGTCTGCTTTTGGAGTTGTTGTAACTCCTTCCTGATTTGTTCATTCACTTGCTTTTCTTTGGATAAGCTTGTCTGGAAAGAAGTCTTCAACTCTTGGAGGTTCTCCACTTCTTTCTTAAGCCTACTGATTTCTAACTCTTGCAGGTTCATCCTCTCCATGGACTTGGCAAGGTCTGTTGTTCCTTCTGGTGGTGGCACCGATGTAGCAGATGGAATGGCTGTCGCTATTGCTATGCTCAATCCTGCAATTGGGATAACACTCAATGGAATGCCTTCCATTGGCTTTGCCTGCTCTTTCTTCTTTAGTAGTCTCTCCATCTCAGCCTCCATCTCCTTTAGCTGAGCATTCTGCTCCATGGGTAACTTTAACATCTCATCCTTTTCCCCTTCCTTTTCGGCTATCTCCTTTGCCTGCGGGTCCTCTGTTGGAGGGATCTTTAGCTATTTTCTTAAGGATGCGATGCCAGCATTTTTAATTTTAATCATCTCTTCAGCAGCCTTGATGTTCGTAGGGTCGTAACCGATCTTGAGGACCAGCTCCTCCAATGTCTTAATTCTGTTATCTTTCGCGAAAGATGATATTTTCTTCAGCTTAAGTTGGGTCTGGGCATTGTTCAAGGCTACCTGAAATTTTGATGCAGAAGCTAAAGCGTGGGCCAAAGTGTGGAAAACCATCTCCCCAGTTTGCTTGTTCAGATCCATCTGATCTGCTGGATGCACGTCCTTAGCCTAGAACTCAAAGGTGGCCCTTTTGTAATCTAATATCACCTTGGGATCCGACACTTGTGCTTGGAGGTAAGCCATATGCATCCTACCCTTTTTAGTGTCAAAGGCTGAAAGAAGCCTGTGCTGAGCTATGGACGACTGCTTCTGAAACTGGGCATAAGTGCTGCTAGTGAGTGTCTGGTTCTTCTTCTTGATCAAGTCATATTTTTCGAAAATGCCTAATTTGGGACCAGTTTTACTCGACGGAGTATCTAGGGGAGAATCTGTGGATTTTATTGCTGTTGTCATTTCCTTAAGATGACTCGAGCCGAAAGGGAGAGTGACTGGCTTGACCTTTGTGGTAGTTACTGTGGTAGTCGAAATTTCCTCCTCTATTGTTGCGTCGGGCGCTGAAACTGTCCTTGGCTTTTTGGAGTGCATTTGAAATTCCTCTGATGACACCTCTGTTACAGAAGGAGACGACTCCTGTCGGGGCCTCTTCTCCTTGGGGAACTGAGGTGTGGTAGTGGGTAACACACTAGTCAAGGGCACCTGCTTTTCCACGTCACCTTGCTGTTCCACGTCCATCAAAGTATCGGGCTCCCATTCTATCTGATTTGCAAATTTCTCGATTTCTGGCTTGGACTCATGCACATATGGGACATTCTTATTTTTCATTCTCATTTCAGAAATGATCCCGCAGGGATCATAGTGCCAGGTGAAACTTGTAAAGAATTTCATCTCTTTTAACATTCTGTCTGCTTCCTCCCCTGCGCCTCTACTAGTGCAGATGAAAGAACTAATCTGCCCTTTGATCCACAATTGTTGCTTCTTCTTAAGGGAAACAAAGTGAATATCATTAGAATTCATTATCTACCTAATATAATCTAATGAAAAAATTCTTACCGGTACATATCTCGGCAGCTTGTAAGGTGCCAATTCGCACTTGTAAACTCAGATCTCAGAGTGATTCTGATACAAGTACCAGTCTCCTATCTTTGCGTCTTCCGAGAGATGTAGAATTCTCTGGACCTCTTCATTTATTTGTGGCTCAGGCCGGCCACCCAACATACTTACCACAGGGTGGTAAAATTGATCAATGAATGCTTTTAAGTCGTATTCAACAGAGTTATGTTTCAGAAGAGAAGTCCACACTGTGACTAGCTGGGGCTTCCCGTCGGCATCCATCTTCTGCATGGAGAAAGTGAACCTGTCGGCTTGAAAGTACACGAACATGTAAGCTAGAATGGAGGAATATATTAACATGCCCTCTGTGGTGAAATTCACAAATTGTTCATGGATATTGTTGGCCAAGAAGGTGATGTAGTCGAACTGCGTGGTAGGTTGTTCATCGTTCGAGAAAATGGACAGAAAACCCAGGATGGGCTCATCTACCCATTGATCAGAATAGTAACCAAGCAGGGCACACAGGGAAGAAATGATTTGGTTTCCTTTGGTGGAGAACATGGAAGAAGGGTAAGGGGGGTTGGTGGAAGGGAGTGGAGTGGAAGTGGGGAGAAAAAGATCAAATATCTGAGCTCTCTGCGGGAAAGTCATTTTTTAATAAAGCTCAGTGAGGATTTCTAAGTTGAACGGGGACGCAGATTCAGCATGGGTAATTTGCATCATCTGGTCAATATCTTCTAGGGTGATGAAAAAGAGGACGTCCCCGGATGAAGAAATGATGGCTTTCTGATCGGGGATGTAATGGGCTTGGCATTTGAGGGCAAATTCGGGGAAGTGGTGAATCTGGGGAAAAAGATACAGGGGAAAATTGGACTCCCAGAGTCCAATTTCGTCACTCTGGTCCAGGAACACCTCTCGGAGCCATGACTGCAGATCAGAAAAGTCGAAACTGCAGATAGTATCCACTATCAGTCGATCTTTATCGACCAAGGGAATTTTATCCAGGTCAACAGGAGGAGGAAGAAAAGGATTTTCTTCTTCTTCTGCTTGTCTGGACTTTGACACCATTTCAGCTACTGTACCTGCAAATAGACAATACGTTAGTGGGGTCAACTGGACTGTAGGTGAAGGCGATGCGGAAGCAACGGAGGAATAAGAGGTTTCTGGCACGATGGATGAATAACAAATGAAAAGTGAAAACGGTAGTTTTATTCAAAATTGGGGTCGGTTTGGCATGGGAGATACGGTCAGCATAACAATGGGCAATTATCCAGTTATTAATGGACAACGGGCCACTTGGGGGTGATATGGCAGATGACGGTGACCAAAGTATACGGACAACTGATGTGGAGGTTGATGATTGGAGGTAAAATTCGCCAAAGGAGGTTGTTCATGAGTGAAGGGGGTTATGGTACTG
>JASDQU010738514.1:244923-262386 GCA_032191745.1 Picea mariana | reverse complement strand
GTAAACCACTTACCGCTTTTTGAAAAACCATTGTTTTGATTGCATAATCATATTTTTGTACATAATCTTTTTATTTATCATAATTAATTTAATTTGTTTATATTTAGGGTTTAGTTATAACAAAATAAAAACATGTCATTTCGGTTTGTTTTGTCAAAATACTACTGTCACTTGCGGATTTCAGATTCCTTCCGAAGTTGGAGTTTTCGGTACTAAGTCTGCCAACGAATTAAAGGGTTTTTCTCCTGTTCATTTTACGGGTAAGAGCCAAAACACTTTTTCTTGTTTATTTCACTTAAAATGTCGAAACCCTCCACTCTTAAGAAATACAAGGATGTAACCCCTCCTTAAGCCTCCCTGGTAGATAGGCATTGTCAATTTTTTTACCCTAGGATCTTCTTTGACCTGTACAAATTGCACAATTCATCAACAATCAGACACATGGAATTAAATGATTATTTTAACACCTGGGGTTCAAATCTGACCCATTTTATCGTTCCCCAAACCTATAACTTTACTAGTTAAAAATGGGCATTATTGTTCGAAATCAAAGCTAATTCAATTGCCCGAATGTTAAATGTGGAAGAGTTTACTGATGGACAAATTCTGAATGAGGAAACCCTAGTTGTTAAATTTAATCAATTGAATGCCCAAGACACAGAAGCTTTTCTGCAAGCCTTGATGCGAAATAATTCTAGTTCTTTGCAAATCTCTGAAAATTATAAATCTGGAACATTTTCAACCAATGTACAAGAAATTATTGCTATCGTATGTTCAATGTTGGGCTATAACTATGATAAAGTTGTGGAGAGTTCTATTTTGGGTCTTCTTAGGGCCATTTGTCCTCCTACCACTTAGTTAATGACTAGATTMTTCTTTGCTCAATTTATAGCAGATTCTCTACATGAACAATTGAATGATTTYTCYGTGAACGDAGTTTGTCAATTTCAATCATAYCTAGTTTATTTKTTCCTTTTTTATAGAGTGAATAATTTTCAAGGGTTAAATTTAGAAGTTGAAGACACAGTTGGACAACCTTTTGTCAGTGATCCATTGGATATCCTTAGTAAGAAAGAAACCTCAAAATGTAGGTTTTGTCAACTATGTTAATACTTTCATGTTCATTCATACAATCAGTTTTATGAAGATCTTCCTCCAAGGATTTTTCTAGAAATAAAGGTTATTTTACATGGTTCTTCTGAAACTAAGCTCGGGGATTGGTTTATTTTTTAAAAGCATACTAAAATTAGAGTTTATGGAGTAGAAGTTGGTCCTTTCAAATTACCTAAATTTCTCACCTTGAGAATTTTTTCTCTTGAATTTATTAGACAGAGTTTAAACTCTGATAATATTCATTTTGTGCCAAGAAAGAAAATGACTAACTTTAAGCCCAAGAGGGGAATTGGTCCTTTCATTGTGTATAATAGGACAACATTGTAGGTTATGGAGAAGATGATGTTTAATTTACATTTGGAAAAAGGAGAATCCTGACAATATGATCCTTTGGGGGTTATTAATGCCAAAAGACTGGAGTTTGAGATAACAGGATATGAACACCAGAGCAAACTTGATCTTGAACAACTCAGGAATATTAATAGCTGGTAGGAAGTTCAGAACATGTTCCTATCATCCCAAACTGAGGATATGGATACTCCTCAACAACATGAGAAGACATTAAAGAGAAATTTTAATCAAGAATTCAAGAATATTTCAGAAACGGTGGAAGGGTCATCAAGCAAGACATTGAGAATTGAAGATCTTATAGTGGAAAATTTAGAAGAAGAGGTTCAATCTGAAACAGGAACAATGGGAGAAATCCAAAATGAACCCATTTACTCATTGTATCTTATTCCCTCAGTATTTTTGAATCCAACAGAGAAAGGGACTTCAGAAATGAAACCCTGAAGCATATTCTCAAAATATGACAATATGAAAGACAAGAATGCACATATAAAACAAATTTTACTACAAAAGCTAGATCATGATTCATAAAAAACAAGGTTGATGTCTACAATAGACTTTGAGAAATGGAGATTGAATTTATCTGTTTTGGAATCAGTAGGTACAAGCGTTCAAGGTCATAGTAACTATAAGTTAGCAATTTTTTATTTTGATCTTGACCAGGTCCCCTTATTTGACAAGATGGATCTGCACAAATAGACAGGAGAGATGGTCAATAGAGACATTATCAGGACTATTCTTAGTATGAAGAAATTGCAAAGAATGAACAATCAACTGAAAGAGCAATTGAAGCAAGAGAAAACAACTTCCAGGGTCAGACATACGAGAATAGAAGATTTGGAAAAGAAACTCTTAATAATAATAGATAATGTCACTAATGAAGCACAAATACAAGAGCTGATAACTTCTAAGGACAATGAAATAATTATTTTGAAAAGACAACTTAAAATCATTGATCTGGATCATGTCTAGACTCCTGAAATAATGGCTATCCAAAAGGAGAAGGAACAACTTTTGAATGTTATAGCTCCACTGAATGAACAAATCAAATTTTTACAACAACGGATAGAAGTTATGAAATAAGGAATTTCATCTTCATCTACAATTGCTTCATCAACAAACAACTCGAAAGAATTGGCTAAGACTTTAGATGATCTAGATCTTAAAGAAATTGAGCTGAAAAATGGATTTTTACAACAACAAATAGAAGTTCCGAAACAAGGAATTTCATCTTCATCTACAATTGCTTCATCAACAAACAACTCAGAAGAATTGGCTAAGACTTTAGCTTATCTATATCTCAAAAAAATTGAGCTAAAAAAATAAAAAAGAGAAGCCTCTACTAATGAAACTGAAATCAAACTTCTAAAGGAGCATGTGGGAGAGAAAGAGAGACAACTCAAGAAATTAAATGGAGCAAAAGCCAAATTGCAGGAATAATTTGATATGTTGAAAAACAAACTTTCAAGGAAATCATATCTAATGGGAGCTAGACACATTATCTGGGATAAAATTATTGATCAAACAAGTAGAATGTGGAGGTCTTTCATAATCATGGAAGAAGAGGCTAGTTTGGTTAGAAATGTTGACAACGATGTAGAAGTTGCTTTACAAGAATTAGGTAATAAACCTGAACTGCCTAATCAAATAATTGAAGTGTTCAATTCCAAGACAAATGGGGAATTGAATCAATATGGTTTTAAAGAAAGAACAAATACAATCATGGAGGTAGAAAGAGTTTTTACAAAAAGAAATTTTATTCAGCATGTTCGGAATAAATTAACCCATCTTCAAAAGAGTGTACAATGGCTTAATAACCATTATAAAAGAATCGTGGAAATGGTTTTACTTGAAATTTATGGTAAAAAGGGTTTACTTCCTTTTCCAAAATATCAACCATTGTTAGTAAAAGAAAGAGAAAATGCCAACAAGTTTAAGGGAGCAACAAGAGTTTTGAAAGAACAAACAATTGTCGACTTAGGAACTTATTTGACACTCCGCCTACATATAAAAGATACACTGAGGTAGATATTGCCTACAAAAAGATGATTTCATGTAAATATCCATCAAGCCCGGACTTGGAACGATTGATGTAGCTTCAATGAACTGGCCAACCACTTTGAGAAAAATTAGAGATTTTGAAGAATCGGTTCCTAGAATTTTGGGATATTTTGTATATATTTTTGTATAAGATTAGGAGGAGATAACCAATCTTGGTTATGATCCTATTTCTATAAAAAAATGTTGTAGAATGATAGAAATGTCCTTCGAGCCTTAAGGAAGCAAGATATTTTCAATAAAGAACTTCACTTTTTGCAGAGATATATGAGATTATGGTTCTTGTTCCTTTAAGTCATGTTCTCCTTGTGTGATGTTACATATGTTCTCATAATTCACTTTCTTCAAATTATTGTGTTTGAGTTGTGAATGGTTGCAATTTAGTACAACTTCTACTGCAATTTGTCTATTAAACATTTACTCAAGTATAGACTTTCCTCTGTCTTGTTGTGAGCAAGATAAGACCTGCATCTGTATGATTTGTTTATCATTTATTTAATGAAATTCATAACATAGACACATATCTTGTTATTTATACTATTGAAATTAAAGAGAGATTTAACTTAACTAGATATCTTACTTTGTATTTTGGTTCTATTTATCTGAATTTTTCTTCTCATCTTTTGATCATTTATAAAAAGCATTAAAGAACGAGAGCTAGCCTCTATATTTTTGGTTATTAAGTTATTGAAATATCATACTTATTTCTAAGGAAGAAAAATATTATTAAATCAAATATCATTTACTTTGAGATGCTTTGACATTGTTCGTTGAGCCATAAACAATCTCAGGATTAATAGAGTGAATGTTGGCCTTGGCAAGGGCCCTAAACTTCAGTCTTCACAATTGAGGGTTCTACCAGAGTCCTTACCTTCACAGGTTTGGGGATTGCCTTTAAGATTTCATAAAACGACCTATATGAGATGCACATGGAAATGCTAGTTGTGACTGGCTTTGGAATATCTCAACATTTCTAGTGAGCCATATGACCCATGCAACCACCTTTGGTAGTGTTTTGCATGCCTTGAGATCTTTTTGCTGGAACTGGTTCCTCATACATTGCTCAACAAATTCTCCTTGGAAAACATCCATTATATCTAGGGAAAACACTCATCTCTTTTCATACTTTCTTTGCATATGGACACTTTTTGAGAAGATAGTCAATAGGTTMTTTGTTAAGAAATAACTATCTGAATACAAAATACACCAAAATAGATCAAGAAGAATCTATGAAAACCACACTTTATTATATCAAACTATTAGGGTAGGGAAACACCATACAATGGATCATATTATGGAAGGAATCCTCTCTTATTCACTTGCCTCTTCGAGGGGGCATCCTCCTATTGAGCTACCACTCACAATACATTACTTCTTTTCATATCTCATTACATTACTTTAACCCCTTTATATAGTGCTACCATCACCTAAGAACATTCTAGAAGAAGAATTTTCTAGAAGCAGAACCTTCTAAGAAGTCCTCTTACATTTATTATATCTAGCTACTCATTTATTATATCTAACTACCATAGTGGGCCTTATTTAATAATATATTGGACCTAATCCACCTTACATTCAATGGATTTCACCACCTCTCTAGCTACCTAACATTTCATTCCCTTTATGAAAGCATTGTCATCAACGCTTGTTATGAGGGTGTACAATCATATACTATGGTCCCATGGATAAGTGTGGACCATAGTGTTGAAGTAGACTAGAGAACCATGGTCCCATGTAGAAAGGAAAGCCACCATGCTGAAGTAATCCAACCGCCATTGTAAACTAAGGTCCCATGTCCAAGTGCTCATGTGAACTCCACATGGAAGATTTCGGAGTCCAATAACCAACTAAAAATGATGCTCCAAACACTGACACCTATCATGTGGATCCAAATAAGAAGATCCATCCACATAGTGGAAAATGGTAGTAGCATAATCTAGAAGGAATAATACCACTGTAGAATATGCAGGATGGACACTGGTAATAATCATTGGCTTCCAATTTGTCACATTAATGTTCTCTACAGAAGGTGGATTAGAGTCATTAAATAAAATATGAAAGTGGTTGTCATCCCAAAAATGAAAACTATCCATATATCAATCATCACAATCGACCTCAAAATCATACCAAACATATACTTCTTGATTATATTCATCATTGATGTCTGCCATAATATATCTCTCATGCATGCTATCCAATGAATATTGAATACTACGAAAATTATCCTTGAGACCATCTACAAGGCCATGTAATGTGTCATACAGTTGGGTTTTGAATTCTTTTGTCATCTGTAAAATTTCTTCGAGGGTTTGAGAGGGAATAACCATTGGAAACATCACATAAAATATACCAAAATAAATCTCTTAAAATTATTTATCCAATGGCATTGATCTGGTAGCAATCTGAGCACCCTATGAAAAGTTATGAACTCTGCAGTCTCGTCGCCATCACGAAAAACCCCTAAAAATAGTTGATTTTAAATCAACGATATCTTCACTTCCAGAGCTCTGATTTGGATGATTTGTTTTTTTTAATTGGGTGAAATTGTGAGAGGAACTCAGATATTCAATTTTTTGAACTACTACATTTTGTTTCATGTATGTCACTTTGTAATCCATGTCACTTTGAGTGGTTTTTTCTAGTGTAAAAGAGTAAGTATCGACATTTTCTATGCTTACTAATGAAATGTGGTTGCTACATTAGAAAAGGAATTGTTGGTAATATGGTTCAAGTTGTTGCAACACCCTTTCCAATTTTTTGCAACAGGACTATCCATTGTTGCAACACTTTTCCACGTTGTTGCAACACCCCTATACATTGTTGCAACACATCGCTATGATGCTACAACACGATATCCTCATTGTTGCAACTCAGGACAAGCAACGTCGCCATCTTTATGGCTGCAACACACTACAACAGCCCCATAACATAGCGCCAATAGGAGATCAAGCTACCAGATGGGGTAATGATGACAAGGAAACTGCCACGATTGTAGCACCCCATGATAAAAGGACGAGGTAGTAAAGTATAAGAAATAATGCAACGAATAAGACAAATGAAATGACATTGTGTAATTCAAGCAAATATTGTAAACAAATACCTGGGACAATCATTGCCAACACTGTGTACTCCCTCTTTATTGACATTCAAGGAGGAAGGTTATTGGTTATAACAAAAATAGGCCACACTGAGTAAATAGATATGATCTAACCAAAAGGATTGACACCATAAGATGCTAATGAAAGCCTAACATTACAAGGTGCTTTAAAAACCGGTCATCTTTCTTCGATGTTCCTAAATGCAGAAGAATCTGCAGGAATTCTAAGAACACCATCTTCACTTTTGTGTTGTGTATGGTAATCCATAAATTGTGTTATGCTTTCACACTTGAATAATCGCTCTAAACATGGAATTATCGGAATATGATGAAGGACCTTGTGATGCACCTTTTTTGTTACTTGATTGGTTCGATATCTACTGATTTGACACTATGAACATTTCGTTTCTAAGGCATATTGTCCATAATATATAATATGATCATTAGGACATGCATCAATAATCTGATACTCCATTCTGATATATTTCATAATTGTAGATAACTCTCAGTATGTGCGAGGTATATTATTTGATGGTGGTAAAAAAAAATCACCTAACAATGTACAACATAAAAAAAAACTAGTTAATGTAAATAATAGTAATAAAAAATATCGCATCCTTAATATATTACACATTTATTGACACTAAAAAAAGAGAAAAATAATTTCGACCTTTACGTATATGTGATGAATTATATTGTTACGTACCTTAGGATTTGTGTGAGACAAGTGTTTGTCAAACCATTTAATACCTTCAAGTTCACTAACAACATTATAGTTGATAGAATATTTGTTCTTGAGCCTTCATTAAGGGGTTGTTGTGCCTTCTCAAGTAGAGGTATATCATGAATATCAWCAAAGTTGTCYKCATCGATAGGAGAAAATATGTCCTRGATCAATCTATTTRYCCCATCATMTGTCTCAATAGTATTATTGGTGTCTTCTTCTTCCATATAAGAATTAACTTGATCATGATGATATTCAATATCCATATGGTGCCCATCTTCCTCAGTCTATACAATAATATTTTTACTCCTACTAGGCACATTCTCCAACGCCACACACCTAGGAGGATTTTAATTTATAATTACAAACAATCAATAAAATTAGTGTATATAACAAATATTAAAATGAAAGAAAATTTTGTAAATACACTCAATACAAAGACAATATATAATAATAAATAACTTATCATGGGATGATATGCGAACCCCCCTTCAACGTGCCCATTTATCCAACAATGTCTCTCAATTATTTTTCTTACAAGTCTTCTTATGTTAAAGGCCCTACATTTATTGCAAGGGCATTCAAGTTTCGCATTACCCTTTTCCTCCAATGCTGCCTTTAACCTAACAATCTTCCTTTCATTTTCTTCATCTGTAATGTTGTTATTATTATTTGGCATTGGGAGTTCCTGTTACAACAAAAACCACTAAAGATGCAATATAAGTACAATATACAAGTATTTTCTTACAATACAAATGTCGTTGAATATTGACCCCATTTGTACGTTTAGAATTAATTAAGCCATTGTCGTCATTGATCTACTAAATGTTTATAAGATTACTAGTCAACAATTAATCAAGAGATCAAAATTAATCATATAAATATATACATGTTTACCACATAATTAAGCTTCAAAGCTTCAATATAAGAAAGTAAGAAAATCATTAAATAATTATAAAAGAGAACTAGTTCAAGATAGATTCCTCATAGATTCCTTGACAGTTCAATATAGATTCCTCATTCCAATTATTGATGAGATACATGGAATATAGTTCTTCACCAAACTTACTTTTCTCTGGTTATCACCAAATTAACATGAAGGAAGTTGATATTCCCAAAATTTATTTTCGCACTCATAACAATTATTATGAATTTTTGGTGATGCCCTTTGGTCTTTGCAATGCACCTTCCACCTTCCATAGCTTTGTGAACCGCGTATTTAAGTCCCTTTGTCATGATATTCTTTGATGACATCTTTCTCTACAACAAAACTTGGGTGGCACATGTAGCACCTATGGATTAGGTCCCACAACTCCTTAATCACTAGTCATTCCTCAAGCATTCTAAATGTTCTTTTGGTGCTTCTAAAGTTGAATATTTGAGACACATTGCTAATAGGGGAGTTTGTGTGTGTGTTGATCCTAATAAATTTGAGGCGATGAAATATTAGCCTCATCCCATGATCCTTCAAAGTTTGCATGGATTTCTTGGCCTCACAAATTACTATCAGAAGTTTGTCTAAAAATATGGAAGAACTATTACTCATCTCACCACCCTACTCAAAAGAAATTACTTCAATTGGAATGAAAAGTATGAAACAGATTTTTGGGATTTAAAATGTGTTATGTGTACCACACTATTCCTTGCCCTACATAACTTCAATAATACTTTTGTTTTGGAATTTGATGCATCGAGAAAACGAATTAAGGTTTTGTTAATGCAAGGGGGATGCCCACTCACCTTCACCAATAAACAATTATATGATAGAAACTTCGACAAATGTGCCTATGAGAAGGAAATGTTGTATATTATTCATGTAATTGAATTTGGCATCCTTACTTGATGGGGGATAGCTTCCAAATTAAAATAGGCCATCACAACTTGAAATATTTCTTAGAATAGAGGTTGTCCTCCATATAGTAGAAAATGTAGGTCACCAAAATGTTAGGCTATGACTATGATATTATCTATAATAAGGGCAAGGAAAATGTGGTGGTGGATTCTCTCTCTTAGAAGTATGGTGAGGAACGGTCCATGTTTGTATTATCTTTCCTAGTGCGTGATTGGTTGCAAGAAGTATGTCAAGAAAGTTGATATGTGGAATCCTTACTTGATGGGGAATCATTTTAAAATTAAAACAAACCATTGTAGCTTGAAATATTTCCTAGAACAGAGGTTTCCCTACCCAAAGCAACAAAAGTAGGACACCAAAATGTTAGGCTATGACTATGAGATTATCTACAAGAAGGGAAAGAAAATTGTGATGGTGATGCTCTCTCTCAAAAGTATGATGAGGAAGAATCCATATTTGCATTATTTTTCCTATTGCCTAATTGGTTGCAAGTAATATATCAAGAATGGTCAAAGGATGCCAAGATCATGCACATGATCCACCAACTATAGGTTGACCCACAGGCACACCCAGGGTCCACTTGGAAATATGATGAGCTCCTCTATAAAGACCATGTTTTCTTAGTTCAGGATTCCTCATTTAAATCCAAAGAGTTATCTACATTACACTTCTCTCCCACAATGGGTCATTATGGGTTTCAGAAAAACATATGACGAGATTAAGTGCTCATTCTTTTGTAAAGGCGTGAAGAAGGAAATTTGCACCTTTGTGGTAGAAAGTGGCACTTTCCAATGGAACAAAGTGAAAAAATTAAAGCCTCCAAGAACCTTACAACCCTTACCCATTCTTGCAATTGTGTGGGATAAAATTTATATGGATTTCATTTTGGGGTTACCAAAATCCAACAACAAATCAATGATAATGGTAGTTGTTGATCGTATTTCTAAATATGCTCACTTTTGTGGCTTACAAGTCCCATTCAAGGCCTCCATAGTAGAACAGGTATTCATGGACAATATTGTTAAGTTGCATGGCATGCATAAATCCAGTGTGACTAATTGTGATCCCGCCTTCACTAGCAATTTTTGGCAAGATTTGTTCCAGTTTCAAGATACCAAATTGAATCTTGACACATCATATCACCCCCAAACCAATGTAAAAATAGAAGTAGTCAATAAATGTTTGGAATCTCATTTATGTTTTTTTTTTTGGATTGGAAATCCCAATGGGCCCATTGGTTACACTTGGAAAAATTATGGTACAATACTACCTATTATAGTACTATTGAAATGACCCTTACAAATTGGCTCTACCTATCCATTCTAAGCTCCACCCAATTTTCCATGTGTCTTACTTGAAGAAAGTGCTTGGGTCCAATGGACAAGTTTAAACCACCCTTCCATAATTGGATGACAAGGGTTCCATTTGGTTGCACCCTAAGATATTTTTAGACCAACATGAGAATTGTATTAACCAATGCACTATCCAAGAATTTTAGAACCAATGGAAGGATGCACAACCTAAAGATGCTACATGGGAACCACTAGATATTCCCCATCAATTTATTCATCTATATCCTTGTGTTTCTTTGTAAGGGGGAGTGCATGTTAGGGTCATGTTGACAGGAAAAAAAATTGTTTCCTACAACAAGGGAGTATCACCCGATCAAGACCCCAATTAGGCCTATACTCGTTTGGAATGGTGATATCCATTGATATGTGGGCCCAATTGCCACTTCGAAGTTTTCTTTGAATGTGACGAAAATCCAATTCAAAGAGAAAATATATGACCTAACATTAATATAATCTAACTAAGAAAAATATATATAATATTAATATAAAATACTAAATATCCTAGATAGCTAGGAGTTATTTTAGTGTTTGCAGACACAGAAGGAAGAAGAATCATAGGATTCAGGAAATAATTCACTAAATCAAGCAATTAAGAAACTCAAGTACAATACCATAATTCCTTCAAATAATTAGTTATCTAAGAGAAAGGATAATGTATCATATATCTGAATACTTCTACCAAGAAATCGCAGAAAAACAAGAAAGGAATTTCAAGTTTCTCAAATGTAAATTTCAAACCAATCACTTACAAAAATGCATTGTGAGAGATGCTAATTCACACATGAATTTCTCAATAAAAATATGGTCGACAAATTTAATAATTCATTGATAAAAATATACAATTACTATACCAATCTTTCTATTCATAAAGTCTTCAATCCTTTCCTAAAACTTGATATAAATGTACACATTCCAATTCTAGATTTCCAACTGTAAAAGGTCTTCAAAAATATATTCTAATTGATACAAATATACAATATGATTACAAATTTTCCAACCTTGAATCCCTAGAAAGAGTTGGTATTTATACTATTATATTCCTCTCTCTATCCGTTCAAACTCCCAACTTTTTTGTTACAATAGTCTCAATAATTTAGCAAAACAAATTACTGAGAAAATATTTCCATTATTTTCTCGATAATAATATTTCCATGAATCTCCTTCATTTCTATTAAAATATTTTCTGTTGCATTTTATTCAAAATGTTGAACATATCATGTCTTCTATTGGTCCACGAACATGAGTAATTTTCTTCAATCCTCTGCCTCTAGTCATCTTTCTGGTCCGCGGAATTTAATTTCTTAACCTAAAAAATCTGCAAGAAATAATCAAATAAACCAAAATTAGTATTTGTTATAGATTTTTTCTAAAATAAATCAACCAATCAATAATGCACATAAATCATTTTGTTTCAATGATTTATTGGTTAAACTCGAAATCAAATCACTTGACATTTGGGATTTAATTTATTTTGGACATGTCGGAAGAGAAAAGGTGGATTGTGTCAACGAGTATTTTTTATGGTCGAGGGAAAATATACCACATTCACTAGGTAAACCTAACTAAGTTGGTTGATAATATTTTATTGATCCATAGTATATCATGATTTTAGGTGCATGGTATAGCTCATATAACACTTAGTCAAGTTTTAGTTTTTAATCCTATTACTAATTAACCCTCGAAATACACAATCACCATTCCACGTAGAATGACATGTCAGTGAATGACCTGGAATATGACTTGGCAATGGATTCAATAGACTGAACAAGAATCTGAATATTCAGTTGTACTGGTGGCTCAAAACACTCACAGGGTCATGGATCCAAATATGACCATAAACAAAACTCATATGGGATCTGGGTATTCGGGATAACAAGTAGTGTGTTTTAGTGGTTTCACCTTAGATTCAAATGCAAAATACTTGAAGAATAATATGACATTTGATTATCACAACCATGCCACACTATGTGTCAAGACCCAAATTTGGATACAAATGAGAAACAATGTGATCTGAAATCCGAGTATCCAGAAAACCACAACCCCACCAAACTTTGTTAAGGTCCAGATATGGATATGTTGATGTGAGACTGAATAAATCCAGCACCTGGGCATTCAGATATGATAAACCTTTTGTTGAAACCATTTCTTCCCTAGATCTGGATATGATATCTTGACATTGAATGAATCTGGGATCTAGATATCCGAGTAATATGAAATTATTCCATTAACATTGGTCCCAGATCTGGATACCTCATGCCACATTAGTAATCCAACTCAGCTACCACGTTCACACAATTTCATAGAATAACGTTGTGTATTGACATGCCATGCCAACATTGGAACTTAGTAACCTTTTTTTAATTCATTAACCCAAAAATCAAAATTAGGACTATATTTCAAACAATGTTTTCTCTCTAAAACTTTTACATTCTCAAAAAGAATAAATCAAAGATGAAATGAACTAGAATGGAAGAAAGTTATAAAGGAAAATCATTGAAACAAAACATAAAAGATTTAAATATTTACAAATTTCCAATATATATATATATATATATATATATATATGACCCATCCGACGAAGGTTCGTCGCAAAAACGTCTCAAGTACGACGAAGCCCACAACATGTATTTTGTCACATCACACACGTTGCACTTGCGACGAACTACTATTTCTTCATACGTTCGACATAAATATCATCTATATATTGACAAAATTTTGTCACAAACGTTCTTCTAAAGATCAACAAAACATTCATCTAAAGATCGACAAAAAATTCGTCTAAATATTGACAACGAGTTCATCTAAAGATCAACAAAAATTTCATCTAAATATTGACAAAACATTCATCTAAATATCAAAAAGAAATTTCATCTAAAGATCAATAAAACGTTCATCGAAAGATCAACAAAAGTTCGTCGCAAGAGCCACATAAGTGTGTCTCAAGATCGACAAAAATCCAACGAACTTTCAATATTTTTGACGGTATTGTCGTTGGACTTTTGACATAAGTTTGTTGCAAGATTGACATTATTTCGTCGAACTTCCAACGAGGGTTTCACGAAATTAAAAAAAAAATAATACATAATATCTTAGCCATTATGGGAAGTGAACATTGATCAATGGTTCACTAATCCTCACTCTAAATATTTGGTGGACTACTCTTTTGAATCTCAAGGAAAATCTGAGATGTCAGATGTAATGTATCTTATCTCATCCATTTATCACACTGGCTATCATATGTATCTTGTTCTCTCTGGTGGATCGCGACAATGCTATGAGATTTGTAATGAATTTTAATTTTTGAAATACTTATCAGCAAATCAAAATCATTTTAATGAACATCTAAAAAAATATCATAGTTGCTACCATTGGGATTCTATTGCATGGGTGCCTACTAGAAACTAAATACTATTGTAAAAGTACTTGATGTAGGTCTCTCCAACTGCTCACAACAATGCTATGAGATTTCTAATGAAATTTAATTTCCAAATCCTCGCTAACGAGTCAAAAGAATTTTAATGAACATCTCAAAAAACATCGTAGCTATTTTAAGGGGTCGACTGGCACTTGGATTTAGGTGCTACTATTGGGATTCTTGTGCCCAAGTTCCTACTCTTGTAGCTTTCAAGGGGGTTACTATATTGGCTACCAAATACTATTATAACCGCACCTAGTTCATGTCTCTCCAGCTGATCATAAAAATGCTTTGCTAATCTCATTTTTCCAAATGTTAGTACGTATAATGAATTTTAATTTCCTAAATCCTCAACAAATGGATCGAAAGAATTTTAACGAACATTTCAAAAAACATCATAGACAAGATATAATGCATTAAACTTACAAGTCACAAAGAAACTAGAACAAAATATCAATAGACATTATCAAGACCTGGCAGAAAAGGCACGAAGCCAATTCAATTAATATGTACATAAATAACGTATATATAGTACATATACCACAACTATCCTCTAATGGTATGACCATTAGGGTAAGATAATGAACTGAGATTAGAGAGTTTTCAACAGCCCCCCTTAATCATAAATTTGTCCTTGCCTGAAAACCCGCCACTTCTTGACAACTAGTAATGTGTCAAGAAAATATTTAGAGGGCTTAAAATCCTTTCTAAACTCTGAAAAAAATAGCAGAAGTTGATGTCTTCTACTAAATTTGTGGTTTAAGGATGACCACAAACTCATCTGGTGGTTTTGGGATGACCACAAACCAATCTGGTGGTTTTGAGATGACCACAAACCAAATGTCTAGTAGAAGTTGATGTCTTCTACTAAATGGCATGGTTTTAAGTTGACCATAAACTAACAAGAGCTCAAGGCTCAAAAATATGAAAACATAACAAGCAAAAATTCATGTCTTCTGCTTAATTGGTGGTTTTAAGTTGACNTGGTGGTTTTGGGATGACCACAAACCAATCTGGTGGTTTTGAGATGACCACAAACCAAATGTCTAGTAGAAGTTGATGTCTTCTACTAAATGGCATGGTTTTAAGTTGACCATAAACTAACAAGAGCTCAAGGCTCAAAAATATGAAAACATAACAAGCAAAACTTCATGTCTTCTGCTTAATTGGTGGTTTTAAGTTGACCACAAACTATCAAGAGCTCAAGGCTCAAAAAACTATGAATGGTTTTAGGATTACCACAAACCATATCAACAACAATATGTTCAGGAACAAGACCGCATACCAGGAACTAGGTTGCATACTTGATCATCTGTTCACGGGCTCTAAATCAAACTTGGAACCTGACTGGAAAATTTAGATTCCCCCCTATCATGGACAAGTGGTTCAAATTCCCTTGACCGCCATTCACAAGTATGGCCAAGAAGAGATCGAGCACCTGTATAAGCTACTGGAACAATGTGTACACTTCCACAATGCATACACGAATGAAGATCGAAACACCGATCTTTCATATGTCCAACTTTATCAACGAAAAAGAGGGTTTCTTGCAATTCCACCCTTTTACAATAATCCAACTCGACAATATCAAATTTAAACTCAACAAAAGGGTGTTAGTTTCAACCAAAATATGCACCCAATTACAATTGCAGGTCATAAAATTATGAACAAACACTAGTCCAGAATGTAGGAGTTGAATTATTCTTTAAAATTTTCGATGATGTATATGTAAATCTCTGTAGACGTTGGCTTGATCTTTAATTACACAAACTACACTTTTAAATCTTCTCTCACAAGAGACGCTTTTCTATCTCAAAGCAATAGGATGACCTCAAATTCTAGTCAATTTTCCCAAATGAAAACAACAACAATTTTGGAGACAATCCAACCCTTCCACTCAACAATGGATTTTACCCCACAAAGATGGCTCTATCTAGCATACAATAATCTCCATGAAGCATCATCACCCAAACTAGGGATATTGAAAATGTGTTATTTAAAGTATCACCTCATAAAGGTTAACTTCAAAGTTAATCCAATGGAGTGGCTCACTTCAACATTAACTCCCGAGCTCTCTCAGGTTATTTTAACACTCTCACGTTATTTTAACATTGTTATTTTTAGTAAAATTGAAATTTGATGTGACTTTATAGCCACTCTTTCCAAGATTTGGCTTTCTTCAAAGGGTTGTCTTTTGGTAATCAAATTTAAATATAAAAACTCACATTAAAGTGTTACCTCAAATTCTTTGTTGTGTCATTCATTTCCAGCCCATCATCGTTCAAGACTCCATGACGTGCCATATCCTTTATTGGCATTCCTATCTGATTGTCTTAATGACTATGTGTAGATCGTTCTACCCTCTATTACTTTATTTGTTTCCAAAACCCTAGCTAAAAACATTGCCATTTTGGCCAGCATTTATAGTTCATGCATCCATGAGTTTAATACAAGCTTGCTTCGACAGGTCTGTGTCCTTTTCTCTTCCACGCGATTCAAGTCGAGAGCATTGGTCTCGAGGTACCATGCTTCACCAAACTTCTGCACACATCACCATGTCGCCCACTTTAGATCGCATGTCACAAGGGATCATGGGTCGTGAGAGTTCATCACTTGTAGTTTCAAGGTCTCAAAGCACTACAAGACATTATAACAATGTAGACAAAGGAGGGTTGTGTCAAATCCAGGCACGGGAACTCCAAATTCGTTTGATTTCTCTGCAATGTCAAGCTTGCTCAACAATCCAAGGCAATGGGCCACGAGAATTCTTCCATAGGCTCGTACATTGCTCTCATTCTCTACAGCGCACACATGCAGAGATAGATTGATGCGATGCACACCAATGCACACCAGGAGTCGAATTTCTGCCACAACTTGTTGGACATCTTACTCTTGCTTAGCACACCGTCTACTCCACGACTGGAAACTTTCTTTCTTCACACAATGTGGAATCTCCTCGTCTTCCTCCTGTTCTTGTTCATGGCAGACTTATGGCATGAATGGTGAAGTCTTGTAAGGTAGCTAGAGAGGTAGTGGTGGGGTCCATAGTGATAATAGTGGAGGCCATTCAATGTAAGATGGACTAAGTCCACTATATTATTAAATAAGACCCACTACGGTAGTTAGATTTAATAAATGGGTAGTTAGATTTAATAAATGTAAGAGGACTTCTTAGAAGGTTCTACTTCTAGAAGATTCTTCCTTTAGAATGTTCTTAGGTGATGGTAGCACTATATAAAGGGGTTCAAGCAATGTAATGGGATATGAAGAGAATTATTGTATTTGGAGCGATAGCTCAATAGGAGGATGCCCCCTCGAAGAGGCAAGTGAACAAAAGAAGATCCATTCCATAATAGGATTCATTGTATGGTGTTTCCCTACCTCAAGGGTTTTTATAATAAAGTTGTGGTTTTCTATATTGTTTTCTGAATCTTTGTAGTATTTTTGTATGCAAGTATTTGGTTCTTAACAATTGGTATCAGAGCACTTTCCTTGGTAGACATC
>JASDQU010738514.1:224063-235732 GCA_032191745.1 Picea mariana | reverse complement strand
AGACCATTTAACCAGTCGATGATCAGTTTTGAGTCTCCAAGAAGTATCATGTCTTCGGTGTATCTGCTTGCCAAGACTAGAGACACACAAGCACCTACAAGCTCTGCCTTTGTATTTGATCCGATGCCGCAGTTCAAAGTCCATCATATACTGGAATGAGAGTTTAAGACAATTTTCCCCCCAGCTCCGCAAAGTGCACCTCCTTGTTGAGAGGCTCCATCAAACCAGGCCACTGTTCTATCAGTAGGGATAATGAAGGAAGGTCGACTGGTGGGCGAATCCTTTATCACCGGTCTGTGGCTTGTAGCTTCCGCAAGGAAATGGTTTGTGATACTAACAAAAGAAGGAGTCCTCTCTTGAAAAAGTTCTTCATTTCTAGCTTTCCAAACATGCCAATAGAGATGGATAAGGGTCAATTTATGTGTGATGTTTTCCTTGTACCAGATGCGCAAACAGTCTTGAATGCTGGAGCCCGTCCAAGAAAAGATGATCTTCAGCGCAGATTGGAGAACTAACCAGATCGCTCGAACGAAGGGACAATGGAAGAACACGTGGAGCGTAGATTCGTTGGCCGTCTTGCAGAGAATACATCGGCTCGGGCCCTCCCAGCCACGAGCTTGTAGTTTATCCCACATTCGCAATTTGTTTTCAGTCAGGATCCAAGCAAAAAGTTTTAGTTTCAAGGGGTAGTCATCTTTCCAGATTCTAAGTCTCCAGCTGTCTTTAATAGGCTTCCAGCAACCTAAAGTCAAAGCAAGATATACACTTTTTACCTTGAGATGTCTCGAGCCATCTCCGCCCGTCCAGCTAATTGTATCCGGTTTCTTTTGAAATCTCAGGCCTGATTCTTTGATTGTCATGATGAAGCCATCCCATTCGGAAAAAAGATCGGGCTCAAGTTGAAGATTTGATCCACTGAGCCAAGAGTCTCCAAACGGACCATCTGATGTCTGGTAGCAGCATTGGTTCAAAAAGATAATATTTTTTGCATGTAGGTGCGCTAGAAGAGGGGGTGAGAGAATGACTTTACTCCCCAATCCAAGAAAGTTGTCTCTGCCAACTTCGATTAGGCAGCCATTGCCTGGATTCCACGAGATCCAATGTAAAAGAACCGACAGGGAGGAAAGGAGATGTTTCCAGATTCGAGAACCTTTTATGGGGCTGCCTGAGGCAAATCTGATCCAAAGATGAACTGGGAGTTGATGGAGATACTTTGCTGTGATCACTCTGTTCCACAGGCCCGATTTTGTTAGAATTCTCCACAGAGTATTAGCCTTGAGCGCTTTATAAAAAAGGGGGAGATTTTTGAGGCCCCAACCTCCCAACGGCTTTGGTTTTGATAACACCTCCCATTTGCTGAGATGAAAGCCCTTGCTCTTTTTGCTGCCCGACCAAAGGAAGGAGAAGATGAGTTGACGAAGAGAAATCAAAATCGCTGCCGGGATATGTGCTGAAGCCATCCAATAAACCGGGATACTTTCCAGAACAGCCTTTATTAGGACATATCTTCCTCCCATGGAAAGAAATCTGTTATGCCAGTTTAGTATTTTGCCTTCAAATTTGTTGATTAACCAGGCCCAGTCTTGATTTGTATAGCTGGAGGATTTTAAAAAGTGTCCCAAATAGGAAAAGCCCTTTGATAACTCCAGAGATGAAATTCCATACAGCTCTTTTAAATCTGTAAGCAATGGGTCTTGGACATTTGTTTCAAGGAAGACCGATTTTTGAACATTGATATCTAAACTTGATATGCTTGTTGAGGAAGCCAGAAATGAAATTATGATAATGTCCAAAAGTGACCAAAATCGATCAATAGGACTGGGAAGAACAACAATTGACAAAAGTAATATGGAGTGCCCTAGACTCTAGAGCATCTCTGAAACATCCTAAAATCTAGATTAAAGAAAGAAAGAGGGGAGAACCAAAAAAGATATTAATGATATTAATATATATTTTTTATTTAAATATTTTTTTGAAATTGCAGGTTTTGAGAATCATTTTTCTTCCCACATTATTGTCTCGAAAAGGATTGTGGAGGTGAGACTGACATCAAAAAAACATGGTCCTTTGTAATATTTGGGTTGTTTGGAGTCAATCCCAAATTATTAATGATAATTGGTGGGTAGAGTAGACTGCCACGCATTTTCTAATGCAATTTTGCACATTATCTGCTTTTGTGTCTCAAATGTACTTTGCTTGGGAAAGTGTATGACTGGATCAATACAATTCTAGAGTACACGAGCAATGTCATCATGGCAAAGGTGTTGGACCTGTGAGAAGCATTTTACAATGAAACATAGGAAAAAGTGACTGAAAGGTGGAATAAGATGACAAATCCAGTACACCTTTTGGCCTTTGCATTAAATCCCAATCACTATGATGACCTTTGTACACCATGGATAATAAGAATACCATCGATCGGGTTAGAGAGTGGAACTACCACGGTTCCTTCTACCATCAAGCTATTGTTACAGATTGTTGATTTTTCATTAATTGAAAGAAAATGGAGTGCATATGCTTTCTTCTAAGATAAATAAATTGAAAAAAAATTGAAAATATGATATATGATCATTCCAAGTTCATCTTTTGTCACATATAAAGTCAAATTATAAAAAGATGCCTACTAGGATGTGAGACATGGCTCTTATGTTGAGTGTCTGTATATGGATCCAATTATAACACATCTTCCAACAATAACCTCTTATTGAGCTAGAGTAAGATGAACCTCTGGATGTGGAAATTTCCAACCATGCTAAGATTTGTATAGATTAAATCTGAATAATTGTGTGCTAGAGGAAATAATGTTGGAATTCCAGGACCAACTTGAAAGCAAATTGGAGACTATGAAATCCTAGTGTTTCATTGCAGAGATTGCAAAGAATACAATGATTGTACAGAACATGTCACCCATCCTCAGCTTGCTTGAGGAAGGAGGAACCAAGTCTGTCCAGGGAAAAAGACTAGGTTAGAAAATCTGATCAAGATGGTTTCCAGAAGGGATAAGGGAGTATCTATCTTAGTTTTCAAAGTCGATTTATAATTGCACCAAGAGAAACAAGGTGCATTTTACAACATAGTATGAGGGAGATGTGTAACATAATAAAATAATAAACTTGGTATGTATTAGATGCGTAACATCCATGTTTATAAGTCAAGATATAGGAGGAAAAAAATCTATAATGTAAAAAAGAAAATTAAGAAAATAACTATACACACGCGCACACACACAATTGTAGATTCGTTTTAAATATAAATATTTTAAGCACCTAGAGATTTGCATCTCAATTTTTTTAATCCCTCTCAGTGCTTAATAGATTCAGATCTAAGAGGGGGTAAACCCAAAGAGAAGAGAACCAAAAAGGATATTAATGATGTTAATATATTTTTTTTATTTAAATATTTTTTTTTAAATTGCAGGTTTTGAGAATCATTTTTCTTCCCACATTATTGTCTCGAAAAGGATTGTGGAGGTGAGACTGACATAAAAAAAACATGGTCCTTTGTAATATTTGGGTTGTTTGGAGTCAATCCCAAATTGTTAATGATAATTGGTGGGTAGAGTATACTATCACGCATTTTCTAATGCAATTTTGTACATTATCTGCTTTTGTGTCTCAAATGCACTTTGCTTGGGAAAGTGTATGACTGGATCCATACAATGCTAGAGTACATGAGCAATGTCATCATGGCAAAAGTGTTGGACCTGTGAGAAGCATTTTACAATGAAACATAGGAAAAAGTGACTGAAAGGTGGAATAAGATGACAAGTCCAGTACACCTTTTGGCCTTTGCACTCAATCCCAATCACTATGATGACCTTTGTACACCATGGAGAATAAGAAGACCATCGATCTGGTTAGAGAGTGGAACTACCACGGTGACTTCTACCATCAAGCTATTGTTACAGATTGTTGATTTTTCATTAATTGAAAGAAAATGGAGTGCATATGCTTTCTTCTAAGAGAAATAAATTGAAAAAAAAATGAAAATATGGTATATGATCATTCCAAGTTCATCTTTTGTCACATATAAAATCAAATTATAAAAAGATACCTACTAAGATGTGAGACATGGAGCTAGAATATCCTTGAATGCAACGACTCACCTAAATTTGATTGATAATAATGCATAAACAATAACCTCTTATGTTGAGTGTCTGTATATGGATCCAATTATAACACATCTTTCAACAATGACCTCTTATGCTGAGTTAGAGTTAGATGAACCTCTCGATGTGGGAATTTCCACCCATGCTAATATTTGTATAGATTAAATCTGAATAATTGTGTGCTAGAGGAAATAATGTTGGAATTCCAGGACCAACTTGAAAACAAATTGGAGACTATGAAATCCTAGTGTTTCATTGCAGAGATTGCAAAGAATACAATGATTGTACAGAACATGTTCACCCATCCTCAGCTTGCTTGAGGAAGGAAAAACCAAGTCTGTCCAGGGAAAAAGACTAGGTTAGGAACTCTGATCAAGATGGTTTTCAGAAGGGATAAGGAAGTACCCACCTTAGTTTTCAAAGTCTGTTAATAATTGCACCAAGAGAAACAAGGTACATTTTACAACATAGTATGAGGGAGATGTGTAACATAATAAAATAATAAACTTGGTATGTATTAGATGCGTAACATCCATGTTTATAAGTCAAGATATAAGAGGAAAACAATCTATAATGTAAAAAAGAAAATTAAGAAAATAGCTATACACACGCGCACACACACAATTGTAGATTCGTTTTAAATATAAATATTTTAAGCACCTAGAGATTTGCATCTCAATTTTTTTAATCCTTCTCAGTGCTTAATAGATTCAGATATAAGATGGATCTGCACTAGTGAATATCAAAATTCTATGGAAGAAATAACTCAGCAAGGACTGTGACTGCTCACATCACTTGAAACTTGAAAGTGAATTATCTAGGGCACATAAGAAACCATGTTTCAAGACTAGACTAGATTGTTACAAAGCTCATTCAGGTGATGAATCTTTAAGTATGGATTCAAATAATGAAAAACGTGTTACCAGAAAAAATAAAAGAGGTGAACAGTACTTAGTTGCCAATAGATTCCGTCCCCTTGAAAAAATAGGTAACGAAAAAGTTAATCTAGGTTCTAGAGTCTCAAAAACTGATGTTAGAAAAGTGTTTACGAATAGGAAAAACATATGGTTGAGGAGAAGCATGTGTTTATTTTGATAGCGATATATCTAGAATATAGTTAATCCCAAAAATCACAGTTAACTGCTGGAGCGGTCTGTTGTATGAAAGTATTTCGATTGAAATGCTAGGGAGGTAGCAGATGTAATCCAATGTTCTCAACTAATTTAACAGATTTGGTATGCAAAGTTGATTTCCACTACTCCTCCAAGGGGTTCTATATCACCATTGTGGATGTTTATTTCTTTCATATATCAGTGCATACCAACACTGCGTTTAATCATAAATGACAATGAGATCTGAAATTTGTAACTTATGTATTGCTATAACTATCTGTATTGAACTTGAACTTGTGACTTTGAAAGTTAAATCAAAGCTTTAATGACAGTGCACTAACCAACTAAGCAAACACCTTACTCTGGGTGTAATATCAACAATTTATCATCATGCAGAGTCTAGACACAACACTATTGTAAAAAGGGGATCAAGTTTTTGAATACCTTCTTGTCCTTCACAGGCATGCAAGTGGTAATAGAAGGGTTCTCACAATCTTCCCCCATTGAAATGAAAGTTGAAAATAAAATTACAATCATAAAAATAAGGATATATAGGTAGAAAATCAGAAGAAATCACTCCAGCAGCAATGCTGCACCAGAAAATGTCCTCCAGGGAGTAGCTAGGACTAGAGATGTCAAGGAAAATCAACATCATGTCAGCTTAAAATTCAGAAGAGGAACCATCATCCCTTTCGACCACTGCAACTGTACAAACGTTGAGTTTCATAATGTGCTTCAGAGAGTGACAAGGGCTAAGAGATCCTGATTGTGCTATCCTAGAGAGAGAAGAACTCCTTGTTATATCGCTCCAAGAATTCTGTTAAAATTAATCCAGCTGCAAGAGACACTCTATGGGAGGATGGCAAAGACCCTAGTTGAGATCTAGGGCCCCTAGTACACTCCTGGGGTTCTTGGTCTAGGACCAAGCAGTTAGAGCCATGGAAAAAGACCCTAGTGAGGGCCCCCAGTGTATTGTTGGGGTGCTTGGTCAAGGACCAAGCAGTTTGATGATGTAAGTCCCTAGATGTGTTCTAGGGCCCCTGGATGTGTTCCAGGGAATCCTTCGGTGCTTGGATTGATCCTTAGTTGTGTACCTTGGTGGACAAGACCCTAGTGGTCATCTAGGCCCCCCCAGATGTGTTCTAGGGCATGTTGGTCTGGGACCAGGCAGTTCTTGGTCAAGGACCAAGCACTTTGATGATATAAGTCCCTAGATGTGTTCTAAGGCCCCTAGATGTGTTCCAGGGAATCCTTGCTCAGTGCTTGGATTGATCCTTGGTTGTATACCTTGGTGGATAAGACCCTAGTGGTGATCTAGGGCCCCCAGACACGTTCTGGGGTATCTTGGTCTAGGACCAAGCAGTTCTTGGTTAAATACCAAGACG
Organism: Picea mariana; assembly: GCA_032191745.1. Lineage (NCBI taxonomy): Eukaryota > Viridiplantae > Streptophyta > Pinopsida > Pinales > Pinaceae > Picea > Picea mariana. The sequence continues at coordinate 229,127 of JASDQU010738514.1, read as the reverse complement.
AGATGATGTGTGATCTTCTTCTCTCCTGGGATGGTCCATGAGACCTAGAAGCAGTTAAAAAGAAGGACATGATTACATCAATGACCTTCCTCTTATCCTAGGATGATAAAAGCTTATAAGCTATCATGAGACCCTTGTGGACATTCTTCCATTAAAGAAGACCCCTTTGACTTTGTCTTGTTGAATCCCCTTGCTTGAGCCACGTCCTTTTTAATGTTTATGTGGTGTTGGTCTTTTCTAGTCACCTTGACTTGTTGACTATTCTAATTAATATTTTATGATTAAAATATTAATTATTTTTATTTGATTATTTTATTTTTTGTTTAATTATTGGGTTTTAAACTAACCCTAAAATTAGGGCTATTTTGCTAACCCTAATCTACCTACATAAACTATAAAAGGGAGAGACCTCTCCTCTCACTTACACATCCATTCTTCTCCCTCCAAAAGTTTTCTCTTGGTCTAAAATTGTTGTTCCAGCTCCTTGTTTCAGTTTTGGTTAGGATCTCTTGTTGTTAGGGTGCGGCCTCCTTGGACAACTCTCTTGTTGGTTTTGTGGTGTGGCTCCCTCTATGGTTGTTGGTTTAAAGCAGTTTCTCCCTCCATGGTTGTTGGTTTAAAGTCGTGGCTCCCTCCTTGGCTTGGTTTAGTGTACAACTCTCTCCTTGGTCTGATCCTCTTACTGGTTTAGGGCTATGGCCCCCTTCTCTCTTATTTCAGCCAGCCGCATATATCTTCTATTTGTTGTTTGGGGTTTTCCCCTTTTCCTTTTTGTTGCCGCTAACCCCCAAGGGTTCTCTCAGCCTGCCACATGTCACTTCTAATCGTCGTTTGGGTTTAGGGTTTTCCCTCTTTGTTGTTGTCCGTTTTTGTTGATTCTCTTCTTGTTGGTTCAACCCTCTTCATCTATTGATGGTTCCACCTAGTGCTATTTGTATGTTTCCTTACCTACAACATTTCAGTACCCTAAACAGGGTTTGATAGGACAACCTTAGGACTGTTATCTTTTGTTATAGCAGAATGGTATTTTCTGGACAGTTTTTAGGGTTGCTAGTGGCATCTCCTTCAGCCACTAAACTAGACAAGTAGTATCATGTTTTAGCTTGATGATTGGTTGTTGTTTAGTTTTTTGTTTTCACCCTAAAGTTCTTCTTGGCAAAATCTGTCCACAAGATCATGATGAAGATCTACCCTTGAGGGTTTGATCCATGACCATTATAGCTTTTTTTGAGCATACAGAAAAGAGGACAACAACACATCAGGTATATTTGTTCCTTTCTTTTGGCTAAGGTAATGATCATATCTGTTTTTGTTCAAGTAAATGTTCATATATAGTTCATATTTGTTTGATTTAGTAATGTTCAGATCCATTATATTATTTCTGTGATTTGTTTACTTCAGAATTTGTAATTTATTGTTGATCTATATCTACTATTGTAGATAAAATTAAAAGTTGTTTATGTTTCTCGTTTACCCTTGAATTTTTAACATGGGATCAAAGCTTAGGGCGTGAAAAGAGCTCAATTGTGGCAGACTTTTGAGCTTGCGTAGATCCACACCTAAGGGTTTGTTTTACAGATCAACAGTAAGCTTGTTTTATATCAGATCTTGTTTTGTTTTTAGTATGATACCTTCATTACTCATCTGAGGCACTAAAACTCGGCCTGTTCTAAAGCTGAGGCAGCCACAGGTCCAAGACAAATCTAAGGCTATTGGACTGCAGGTCCGAGAATCTTTCTGGGGTAAATTTGAGTACAGGTTTGAGTCTTCACTGAGTAAAGATCCAAGGTCTGAATTGAGGGCAGAACCAAGCCAATATTGGAGTAGGTCCAAGTTGATTGTAGGAGCAGGTCCAAGCCCTATTTATGGGCATTACCAGCAGCAGATCTCAACCCTATTGTGGGCAATCCAATTGCAGATCCCAACCACTTCTTGGGGCAGAAGAAGGGCAGTCCTTGTGGCAACTATCCAGACCAGATTGAGGGTGATATTTTGGACAGGTGTATAACAAAGGCATATCTACAGAAATAAGGAGACCGAATTCTCCTAGAAGCTACCCCAACCCTAACCACAGCCACTTCAGGCCAAAGAAAATTGCATACCTATCCTAATTTCAAATCACAAAATCGCTCAAAGTTTGAGGTTTGAAGTAGAGGTCTTTTAGGCAAATTTTTGAGACAAGTTGAGCATTGTCTTAAGGCCATGCTTTAAATGTGAATGATGAGTTCCAAGTTTGAAGAACTGACGAAGGCCCCAACAACTAAATCTGTACCTGAACTTGTAATGATACCTATCCATGTGAGGACCCTGTCATAGTACAAAAACATGGACCTTAGCACATGACTGGGGTAAAGAGGAACGTTGCCCTCACGATTTCAATAGTAGAACAATAGGTAAATAAAGAACGTTGTTGATTTTACAAACTCTGCCACCTGAGAACATCATAGATGAATCTGCAGATTGAAAAGAAACCAAATTCTGTGGTAGAGAAAAATACGTCTAGCTTCCATCTATTCATTAAACTCAGAATATTTAAATTGAATAGAGTGAGGCAGTATGAAGATTGCAGTGGTTGTTGTTATGTGCACGAAGAAGTGATTTGCAGGTGTGTAGATTACTTTCTTGATTAAAGTTTTGGTCCTGAGAGTGCAATGTTATTTTCCAGTCTTATGAACCTCCAGAAAGCATTGATCAAGTGGAGTTGTCCTCTTCCATTGCTAATGAAATACTTAATGATAATCAGGGGAACAACTTCCAGAGGAGTCGGATCCTCCCATTATATTGCGTAGCCGTAAATACCCTTACACCACTAATGACAAATACGCATTTTGTCCTACTTGGGCTTTCTCATGACAATATCACCAACAGAAATTGTTGCGAGAAATTATTTAGATTGCAGATATCCTTTGCCTTCAAGAGGTCTGGAGTGATCGTTTTGAAGAATGGAAAGTAAATATGTTCAAAGAACTGAACCTCTATCAAAAGGGGTAAAGCATAGACAACAAACAAGTGTTACAACAGGCTCAAATAAGAACAATGGTATGGTCTCTTGAGGAAATGGAGTTACTTGAACAGCAGTTACATGTCAAACATCCGCATACACAGAAGATGGCTTTGAAAGCTACAGGTGGTAGCAGCTTGCAAAGTACAAGGTATGTCTTCAGCCCAAGCAAGTTCAAGGTAAGTCCGGGTATGTATCATTTGCATTTAATCACTGAATTTGAAATAAGTATGTGACTACTAAAGACAACAAGAAGAGTTGTGATTATCTTTATGTCATATTTATGGACCGGTGTCTTAAAGGAGTACTATCAGAATCTCAATTGTATTTTTGGTTATATGACCAAGGAAGATGTGATCTCAGCATATACTTGTTTTAATTGATGTAAGCTAAGTCATTTTCCTTGGTTTGAGAACTCAGTAGTATGTTGGACCATTATCCCTGGTACGAGAGTCCAACAAGTTCTCATTTGATTCATTTTTAGGTTGGGTTGATTTCCAGGTTAAGGAGCCCAATAAGTTATCTTGGTAGTTGGGGTAATTCTCCCTTGTTTTGGGAACCCAACAGATATCCCTTTTCAGTCGGGAGTCCTGAAATTGTAATTGAGCCATTGTCCTTGGTACGGGAGCTCAATAAGATTATACATGTCATCCGTTGTATGTGTCCTGCAGTTTCCCGAAGAGAAGACTTGGTTAATGAATAATGAGGTCACATGACAGAAAGCATAACCTGGTAAACGTTTGACTGAACTTTTCATATTAAACTTGGTACTAGCACCAAGTATTTCTTGAAGAGATACGAAACCAGATCAGAGTCAAAGGGATCTTGCAGGCTCAGAGGGAGCCAGTTTGCTCATGCAGGGAGGCAGACATATTATGAGACTCAAAGGGAGTAGGTGTAGCAGACCCAGTATGTGGGTTGGGCCATGAGATGTAGCATGAACAGGCATGACATCAACTCCAGTGTATGTAGAGGCACTCCCAGAAAAGGAGTCGGTACTACTTCCATAGGGAGAAGTTATTGAGTCACTTTCAGAGATAGTGAACGCCACTTTATATAGACAGATAACTAGTTCGTTGATGTATTTGACGAACACAAGGCCAGATATATGTTTTGTTGTGAATACATTGAGTCTGTATGTGATTAAGTCTAGACGTGATTCACTTGGTTGCGGAAAAACATATGTTGAGGTACCTGAAGGATACAGTGGACTATGGACTCAGAAACTCTTCTAGTGGAAGTGTAATGCTTCATGGTTATACAGATTCATATTGGATGGGAAGTATAGTGGATCGGAAGAGCACTTCTGGATATTGTTTTAGTTTGGGTTCAACTATGATCTCCTGGTCCAGCAGGCAGCAGGGCCCCATAGCCCAAAGCACTGCAAAGGCAGAATATATTGCTGCAAGAGTTGCTAGTAGAGAAGCAATATGACTCAGAAAGATACTCTTATATTTGTTCAGTGTTGAGTTGGAACACACAGTATTTCACTGTGATAAGTTATAACCAAAGTTGTATAAAGCTCTATGGGATTCCTGTGTTTCATGACAAATCGAAACACATTGAGATGAGATATCACTATGTTCGAGACATGGTGCAGAAGAACACTCTCAGTATTCAGTATGTTCCGACGACGGAACAAACTGCAAATATTTTGACCAAGCCCCTGTCGTTGACAAAGTTTGTGTACTTTCGAGACAAGCTTAGTGTTGCTGAGAATGCCTCTCTTACTGAGAGGGAGTGTTAAAATTAATGCAGCTGCAAGAGCCATTCTCCAGGAGGATGGCAAAGACCCCAGTTGAGATCTAGGGCCCCCAGTACACTCCTGGGGTTCTTGGTCTAGGACCAAGCAATTAGATCCATGGCAAAAGACCCTAGTGAGGGCCCTGTTGACCGCCCATTTTGCAACAGTGGTCAACTCATGTGCCATGAAGTATTCATCTATGTAGAAGACAGTTATGGTTCTACTTGGGTATCTGATACCCCAGCACTTAAATTTTTGTAATCGAAATTTCCGCACCCCTGCGTGGGTTAATAATGTAATAAGTCTGCATGGATCATAG
>JASDQU010738514.1:207903-223823 GCA_032191745.1 Picea mariana | reverse complement strand
TTATTGCAAACATACTTATATCATCTCACATGCTTATGGTTTAATCATCTAAGTGTTTAAAGTTTAATCTTTCATTTCTATTGCTAGCATCTCACATGTGATGGTTCATGGTTTTATCTTTCAATATCTTGCAAGTATTTTCCATGTGATGCTTATCTAGATGATTTAAACATTGTGCTATAATCTTAACATATCTTTACATGTTGATGGTGGTATAAATCTTATTTCTCAAGCACTCGTTTTACACATTTTTGCTCACGGCCATACGTTAAAAAACTAAAATAAAAGTGTCTAAAACTTGTTAAAATACACCCAACACACCTTAAAGACCCACCCGAGGGTCCTAACAACACTTAGCAACATTTTAGGGGTCTTAAACGTCTCTTTCCATCATCTAAAACGGGTTTGAAGGACAGTCCGGCGGAAGTGGCGGGGGACCGTCTCGTGATTTCGTTGGGGAGATCCCGTGTCGAGACTACTTCTTACTTGCAGTGGCGACGGGTTGACCTTGGAAGCTAGGCTGGGGACTCGTAGCCCCAGTATCTTGAGCACCGGGCAGTTATTTGGTGGAACCAGAAGTTGAGACACACATCTAGTTTAGGAGGTGGGAAAATTAAAATTCTTAAGAAATTACATTAGTTGCATAGATCACTCTTGTATGTTTGGGGGAAAGTAGATGTATTGATAGGCAAACATCTTTGGTGATAAGCTTTTAATTGTGTTATCTATCTTATATGCAACCCTATTGATTAATGTTTCATATGCTTAGGTGAATATTTGGTTAAAACATTGATATATCTTGTTAATCAATTTGTTGTGGTGTGGATAAAGTGATTGAGTATCCCACTTGGGGAGGCATCACTTGCTTTGATCCTTGAGTGCTTTTGTGGTTAGTTGCCAGTGAAGGCAGTCCAAGTGGAGTAAGTGCCACTTGGGGCATGCTTGGCCTAGGGTGTGAATTGTTTATATCTCTTGTATATCTTGTACATTTGTGTATCTTGTATCTACTTGATGTATATTGGTAACTAATCTGTCAATCTTGTAAACTTGGCAACACTTAACTATTCTTTTGTATAGTTATAATCTTGGTTTGGGGTAGTTTAGTTGATTTACTTGTAATACTTCTTGTAATTGAACCACCCCAAAACATAGTTGACCCCTTGCCCAACCTTAGGCACTAGTCTTTAGTTGACTTAGGGAAAGGGCTGCTTCACATTCAGACTTAGACTTGCACTTGCATTGCTGCTTGTCATATTAGGCTAATTTCCCCTTATCCTTTTAAACAATTGAAATTAACTCCTAGAGCACATAACTTTAAAATTAACTTAGCAACTTAGGGACTACCCCCCTTGGCTTCCCTAGGAGTAAGCCTAGAAGGAAGAAGTTCCAGTCAAGGTGACAGTGTGGGCTGGAATTTAGACATTGTGTCTCCGAGGGCACACTAAGTGAGCAGGACTTAGCTCACGTTTGCAAGTGTGCATTAGGACGGCAACAGGCCCCCAATGTATTGTTGGGTTTCTTGGTCAAGGACCAAGCAATTTGATGATGTAAGTCCCTAGATGTGTTCTAGGGCCCCTGGATGTGTTCCAGGGAATCCTTGCTCGGTGCTTGGATCAATCCTTGGTTGTGTACCTTGGTGGATAAGACCCTAGTGGTGATCTAGGGCCCCCAAATGTGTTCTGGGGTATCCTGGTCTAGGACCAGGTAGTTCTTGGTCAAGGACCAAACAGTTTGATGATATAAGTCCCTAGATGTGTTCTAGGGCCCCTGGATGTGTTCCAGGAAATCCTTGCTCAGTGCTTGGATTGATCCTTGGTTGTATACCTTGGTGGATAAGACCCTAGTGGTGATCTAGGGCCCCTAGACACGTTGTGGGGTATCCTAGTCTAAGACCAGGCAGTTCTTGGTTAAATACCAAGACGAGATGATGTGTGATCTTCTTCTCTCTCGGGATGGTCCATGAGACCTAGGAGTAGTTAAGAAGGACATGATCACATCAGCGACCTTCCTCTTATGATGGGATTATAAAAGCTTATAAGTTATCATGAGACCCTTGTGGATATTTTGCCATTAAAGAAGACCCTTTGACTTTGTCTTGTTGAATCCCCTTTCTTGAGCCAAGTCCGTCTTAATGTTTATGTGGTTTTGGCCTTTTCTAGTCACCTTGACTTGTTGACTATTCTAATTAATATTTTATGATTAAAATATTAATTATTTTTATTTGATTATTTTATTTTTGTTTAATTATTGAGTTTTAACCTAACCCTAAAATTAGGGCTATTTTGCAGCAGCTTGCTAACCCTAATCTACTACCTAAACTATAAAAGGGAGAGACCTCTCCTCTCACTTACACAATTATTCTTCTCCCTCCAAAAGTTTTCTCTTGGTCTGAAGTTGTTGCTGCGGCTCCTTGTTTCAGTTTTGCTTAGGATCTCTTGCCGATTAGGGTGCGGCCTCCTTGGACAGCTCTCTTGCTGGTTTTGTGGTGTGGCTCCCTCCATGATTGCTAGTTTAAAGCTGCTGCTGCTCCCTCCATGGTTGCTGGTTTAAAGTTGTGGCTCCCTCCTTGGCTTGGTTTAGTGTACGGCTCTCTCCTTGGTCTGATCCTCTTACTGGTTTAGGGCTATGGCCCCCTTCTCTATTCTCTCAGCCAGCCGCATATATCTTCTATTTGTTGTTTGGGGTTTTCCCCTTTTCCTTCTTGTTGCCACTAACCCCCAAGGGTTCTCTCAGCCTGCCACAGGTCACTTCTACTTGTTGTTTGGGTTTAGAGTTTTCCCTCTTTGCTGCTGTCCGTTTTTGCTGTTTCTCTTCTTGCTGGTTCAGCCCTCTTCATCTGTTGATGGTGCCACCTGGTGCTATCTTTATGCTGCCTTACCTACAGCATTTTAGTACCCTAAACAGGGTTTGATAGGACAGCCTTAGGACTGTTATCTTTTGCTGTAGCAGATTGGTATTTTCTGGACAGTTTTTAGGACTGCTAGCGGCATCTCCTTCAGCCACTAAACTAGACAAGTAGTGTCCTGTTTTAGCTTGATGATTGGCTGCTGTTTAGTTTTCTGTTTTCACCCTAAAGTTCTTCTTGGAAAAATCTGTCCACAAGATCATGATGAAGATCTACCCTTGAGGGTTTGATCCATGACCATTATAGCTTTTTCTGAGCATACAAAAAAGAGAACAACAACACATCAGGTATATTTGTTCCTTGTTTTTGGCTAAGGTAATGATCAAATCTGTTTTTGTTCAAGTAAATGTTCAGATATAATTCATATTTGTTTGCTTTAGTAATGTTCAGATCCATTATATTATTTCTGTGATTTGTTTACTTCAGAATTTTTAATTTATTGCTGATCTATATCTGCTGTAGTAGATAAAATTAAAAGTTGTTTCTGTTTCTTGTTTACCCTTGAATTTCTAACAAATTCAAGGCCAACAAATCTCTCAGACAGGGGAGAAACCTGGCATGGGAAACATGCATCTGTAGATCTGTGCTGGGAACATGAAAGAACAGGAGTCCCTGTACACTAAATGCAGGGAAGCAATTTTTTCAATAACTACTAAAAAAATTACCCCCAAAAAACTAAATTTTGAGGGAGCCTAAATTTAAAAATGCAAGATAGAAATAAGATTGAAAGGCTTTCTACATAATGTATTTTACAAATAGAAAGAACCCATGGAAAAAATTTACCAGAATAAAGATGCAAATGGCCTAGTGCAGTAACTGGCTGATGGTGAGGGCCTGAAGTTGGTTAGAAAAAAGCAGGTACGTGGCATCGGATTGGCCAAGCACTGGGGAATAAGTTTGATTAAAGTGGGATTGGATTTATCAGTTGGAAAAGAGAGCGTGGGATGGTTGTTGTGCAGACATTTAGGGTTAGCATGAGTGGATTTTTTGTGCACATTCCTAAAACTAGAGAAATCAACATAAATTTTATTTTTAAGCATGTTCTACCAGATGTTATTCAGGAATACAAAATTATACCAGCACAATGACTCAACAAAACTGGAATGAAATAAATAATTCATATTATAAATTCTATCCTAATGTTGAGATAAAACCATACCGATTGTATATACAATACCCTATGATAATAAGACCATATGACATCTGAATACATACTCATTGGACCGTACTAGATTAAGTGAAAGATAATTAGACAAGCCAAATAGGTCTATAATTCTAAGAACAAATTGTTCTGGTGGAGCCATTGCAGCACAACACTGTAAGAGAAATAAATCAAGTTATAAGTTGTCTTCACACCTGTCAATAAAATGGATAAACATCCATTACAATTTGGAAATTTCTTAAACCTAGCTCATAATGGTCCTTTCAGCTTTAAACATCAAAAGTTATTGTGCAAAAAATATATCTCCATTATTTAAGAAAAGGAAACTTTGCGACTCACCAACGAACTGAATGGTAATATTCACAAAGAGAGAAAGTTGAGTGACCATTTCGTCACCACATGCCTGCACGCACCTGTGCAGAAAACACCTTCAATCGCAATGGGTGTTCCATCATGAATGTAGAAAAGCCACAAGAGTGGCAATCCCTCAGAAGTTTCCTGAAAATTCATGATAGCTTCCAGAGTAAGATGCTGCCAAATTCTTGTCTTTTAGTTTTGATAGATCAAGTTCGGCAGTGTACAGCTCCATAGCTTTATGCAATGATAAAGAAAACATTCAATGCAAAGGAATGTGGAATGATATGTATGGTCGACTAACATCATAACTGATCATGGGCCATTCTTCTAATATAAGTACACCCAAACTTTCTATTTCTACATTTGACGACAGCTCTCCTATATCTTCATTATTAGCTATACCATTGTTCATCTCACTAACAGCGTGAAGATTATCTCTTTCCATTAGCAGTGTTCATCATGTTCTATCCTCATCAACCTCAGGCTCATAATATGATGCAATATAATGCCCACAATGCAAAACTTATCTGACCATGCTTCTATCTGCATTTGTATTTACAATAGTTCTTGGGGCAGGCTCAATTGGTGAATGCATATTTCTTATTAGAGATATGTTACCAGTGAGTTATTCATATTTTTGAGTATTAAAAAATAAACATAGTTACTAACTTAATAATAATTTCTGGTTTTTTGGGGGTTAAGTATTTTTTTTTTTTCCCCCAAAAAAAGAATTTCATTGTTATTATATTAGAATCAAATGAAACTTTATGTTACAATTGTTTCAAGAAAGTGTCTTTCAAGAAGAAACTTGTACTTTCTCCTACAATAATTACCTGTGGTGTCCATAAAAATCACTTAAAGTGACATATACAAAATTTTAACATAAATGTTGCATCTTTACATTTTCATCCTAGAAGATGTAAAATTTTCCAAATCTAACAATAGATCCATTATCCAGGTCTTCGTAATAAAGCCAGCCTAAAATGTCGTTGAGTGCCTTTTTAGATAGTCTGTCTGCTTCTTTGTTAAACTATCTATGGATGTGCATAAAATTTATAGACTCGAATCCAGTCTTTAATCTTTTGATCTTGTCTTTCCAGTGACTAAGATAAATAAGATCCAAGTTGGATTTGTCGTTTATCTAGTCGATAGTGACCTTGGAGTCACCTACCACCATTAGATTTTTTATCGAGAGATGTGAGGCGAGTAAAAGGACTCCCTAAAGTCCCATTAGCTCGGCTTTCATATTATTTCTTGTACCTCCAGCGAAGTGTGCTTTGACAGTGTGCCTAAAAGAGAGTTTCGGATAAATTCCTATGCCACACTTATTTTCTACAACTGCACCATCGAAAAAGCCAATTGGATTGTCGTCAAAATAAATTGGATTTAGTAAAAGATCCAATTTATCTTCTTCCTCATTGATTATGTAATCTTTTATAGAGAGAATAATTTTAATATGTATCAAAGGATCAAATTTGTTCCATTTTTCGAACAGAATTTTGTTCCTAAATTTCCAAATACCTCGCATAATCAGAAAAGGGACATGTCTTAAATTTGGAAGTTTAAAGAACCAAAGTTTCAGATTTTCCTCAATAGTGATACTCTTCCATTCGTTGTCAATCCTTGGAGTTTTAAGCACATCAGACCAAATGTTTTGTGTTTTTTGACAATCCACAAATAGATGAGTAGCAGTTTCTTCATCTTTTAAACAGAGGATGCATACCAAGGGGCCAATGCCTCCTCTTTTATGAAAATTAACACCAGTAAGGATACAATCCTTGATGCATAACCACATAAAACAAATCACTTTGATTGGAATCTTCATAGTCCAAATAGCTTTGTACCACCACTTTTGTTCTTCCAGAATGTTAACAAAAAGTATGGATTGATATGCTAGTTTGGCAGTGGCATTACGTCGCTCGATTCTAGGACCAGAGTAGTTTGTCATTATCAGATTTGAGACGAATGTTGTTGCTTCTTAAGTTCGAGACAAAATTGTCCCATTTTGTACCAATTGAATCGGTAAAACCCAGTTGAATGGAATCAATCCATTGTTGACAGGATCCTGATACACCGGTTGCTGCAACTTGTGCTAAAGAAAAGATGTGGCGACTGTTCAAATTCTGAAGAAGCGATAATGAAAGTTTGAAAGAATCGTTGCAGCCGATGAAGGGGTCGCAGCCCAAGACAACATGTTGTCATGTCCCTATCTTCCAGGCCAACCATCTCTTTATGATCGGTAGAGAGTGCAAGAAGTTCATCCAGATATTAGACGAGCCTTGGGAATTATGATCATCACTACACAACCATGATACGATATCAACACCCTTAAGATATTTCTTGCGGAGGATTGAATTCCAAAGTCCTGTACTGAAAAGACCTCTCCAATAGGATTTGGCGGTTGTGCGAACCGGGAAATGTATTTAATGCCCCAACCTCTAAACTGTTTTGGCTTAGCTAAATTTTACCATTCAGTGAGGTGAAATCATGTGCCTTTCTTACCTCCTTTTCAGATGAATTTAGTGATCATAAGCTGGATACGTTGGAGCACGAAGGTAGGTAATTTAGCCAAGCTGAGCCAATAGACTAGTATACTTTGTAAGATTGAATTTTCTAAGGTAAGTCTACCTCCTAAAGAGAGCCAGTGAAAGGTCCAGTTCCCGATCTTCTTGTCAATCTTCTTGATTAACCACATTGAGTCATTAACTCTGTAATTATTTGGCTTTAGGTAAAAACCAAGTTACTTCATCCCTTGTTCAAGAGTCTCAGTCTTAATATTGAAAATTGAAAATAAGTTGTGCTTGAGGTTTGGATCAATATTCTGAACAAGAAATACAGATTTGTGGCAATTAATGGTCATCCTTGTTGCAGCGCAAAAATTGGAGAGGATGGTTTTTAAGGTCATCCAGTATTCTAGTTTCCCGTATCCCAAAATGAGGACATCATCTACGAAAAGAAGATGAGAGATAAAAGTACTGACTGCAACTTTGAGTCCTTGGAAAGTTCTTGAGGCCATGGCTTGTATCCTCATCCTGCTGAGTGCTTTGATAACTAACAAGAAAAGCAAAGGAGACAGTGGGCATCCCTGACATAGTCCCCGATGACATTTAAAGAAGTCTGTTGGGACACCATTAACTAGCACAGTCGTGTTGATAGAGGCAACACAACCCATAATCCACTGTGAAACACACCAGTCTAAGCCAATCTGATCAAGAAGTAAGCAGAGGAATTGCCAATTGACATTGTCGTAAGCCTTTTTTAAATCAAGCTTTAAGATGACAGAGTTTTGTTTTTTCATCTTTGCCGAGTGGAGACATTCTTGTGTGATGCCAACAGCATCAAAAATCAGCCTATCCTTCAAGAAGCCAAACTGTTCAATGGAGATGCAGTTGGCTAGTTTATCTTTGATCCAGGAAGCTATGACCTTAAAAATAAATTTATAAGCGAAGTTGCAAAGAGCAATGGGCCTGAAGTCATTAAAATTGGTTGGCTTGCTGATTTTGGGAATGAGTGCAAAGAAAGTTGCATTTAAAGCTCCTGGGATATATGTTGTAGTACGAGATTCCTCCACGACCCTAAGTAAATCCAGACCCATTATATCAAAGAAATTGTGAAAAAGTTCCTGAGTCCAGCGATCTGGACCATGACTTTTTTCTTCATGCATAATGTCGATAGTATCTTTAAGCTCTGTGATCGAAACAGGTTTTCCTATCTCCACATTGTCTGTATCTTTAAAGAAAAGCGGAATCGTCTTGAGAACATCAAGCTGGATATCAATGTTCTCGGATTCTATGGCACTGTACTGTGCTTTGAAGTGGTTAAAAGCCATCTTATGTAACTCGGAATCGAAAGTTATTGAGTTTCCATCTGCATCTGACAAGTCCCAAATAGTATTTTGGCTGCGTCTCTGAGTCACATACTTGTGAAAGAAACTAGTATTCTTGTCGCCTTTCTCAATCCAAATCACCAGACTCCTAAGTCTCCAGGTAGCTTCATCTATGGATAATATCTCAGTATTCCTTTGTGTGAGATTCTGAAGTGAAACCATGTCCTTTGCTTCAAAGATATGGGAAGGACTCTTAGCAAAAAGATCAGTAATTTGTTGATCAATGGAGACAATGTCGGCGTTCATTTGTAGCTTTTTCTTGGTCTGCCATTTAATGACAGATTGCTTCAAATATTTGAGTTTATCGTAGAGGAGGAGAACGGTTGAGCTGTCGGACCAACTTTGCATGTCTGCCTGGGTAGAATGGACAAGAGAGATGAACTCGAGATTAGTAGTCCAAGAACAGTTAAATTTAAAGGGGGGCGCATTAGTCCGTGGAGGTCCATCGAATTGAAGACAAATCGGATGATGATCTGAGATTGTTGTGGCTTCTACCCATGAACGAAAATGGTGATGTCTATCAACCAGCTTGGAATCTAAGAGAAAACGGTCCAGCCTTTTGGAGATGCCATTAGATCCAATTTTGATTCCTCCAGGTAGGTGTAATAACTAAAGGTTGAAGGTCGATAAGTCCCGAGCAAAGAAGGATATTGTCAAAGTACTCGGTTAGGGGGTCAATCCATGTTGTTGCACCCCACACTTCAGCAGAGAGGGTGAAATTAAGATCACCCCCGATAATAAGATTGTCTTCACGAAGAAAACCTGAATCAAATAGCTTTTTCCATAAGGGCTCATGATCCTTGTAAGGTGCATAAGGGGGTCAAGTTTTTTACTCAGTTTTTAGGTGGTTTTTTGATATTTTAAATTTTTTAATACTTAATGTTTCCATTTTTTTTTAAATGCTTGTTTTTTCATCTTTTTTCTATTTTTTTTTATCAATAGTGTTTTTAGTTATTTTTTCATGCTAATGGAAAATATCATTTTTAATACATTGTTTACCTTTACTTTAATAGATAGAAAATCATTATAGTTAAATAACATTATTTTTAAATATTTAGAAAAAAATATAATTGAATTTTTTTTTTATAAATTAAAACTAAGGAAAAAAAAAAGAATTGAAATTAAAAAAAAATAAAAATTAAAGCAAATTTATATAATTACAAAAGAGTGCACAAACTTGGGCCTACCCAGAATTTCAATTGTAAAATGTCCCAAGTTAATATCGTGTTATGTACAACCAACCAAAAAAACAATATTACATTCAATTGCATCTTCCATTTCCATAATTGAACTTGCCAGCCTTGACAAACCGAGAGCGCCTGTGTAGATAAAATGGCATCATAAACATTTTTTACAGTTAAGTCGCCAGTTGTGGCACCACCCGTCCAAAGCAGGGCATCTTCATAATTTCAATAGAGAGTGACCCCGACTTTGTTTAATTTTGTAATATAGCTTTCCCATTTTGAAGAATGAAACCTTGTCAGCTCCAAGTCCACGTTGCTCTTCCATATCTCATCCAAGGTAATCGGATCCCTAGCCACCGATGCTTGTGCTAGGACAATAACATGTTTTTGATTTATAAGAGTGATTGTGTCTGTATGGAGAAAAGATTTATCGCCAATACCTAATATCCGATCTCTCCCAATAGTTATAAGATGACCTGCACCAGGATGCCAGCTAAGCCAATGAAAGATAATGGGAATAATGTGGGTAAGACTGGACCAGATCCTTGAGGTCGATTTGAAGAAATGAGACTGCTTTCTAAGCCATTTGATTAAAGTAGCATTCTACAGATATTTATCCATTAAAACCTGATGCCAAATACTTTCATGATTTAGGACCCTCCACAGAGTATTTGTATTCAAAGATGTATTGAAATGATAAAGATTTATAAATCCCCAGCCTCCATTCTTTTTTGGTCTGGATAATGTCTCCCATCTGCATAAATGGTAGTGAGAAAACTCAGAATGACCATTCCATAGAAAATGGAACATCATTTTCTAATCTTTTTTATAACTGCTCGTGGCAAAGCTTCCATTGACATCCAATAGACAGGCTGGCCTTCCAGCACTGATTTGACCAATATATATCTTCCTCCCAGCGATAGCCACCGGTTACACCATAAACCAATTTTATTTGTTCATTTGGACACTAGCCAGTCCCAATCAGTTGCGCGATGAGACTTTGTCTTTAGAAAGTAACCCAGATATTTGAATCTAATAGAAAGAGCACAAAAGTTATAAGGAAGAAAAGATTTGAAAGGGGTCAATTCGTCCTCCGTGAGGCC
Organism: Picea mariana; assembly: GCA_032191745.1. Classification (NCBI taxonomy): domain Eukaryota; kingdom Viridiplantae; phylum Streptophyta; class Pinopsida; order Pinales; family Pinaceae; genus Picea; species Picea mariana. Next base: position 213,226 of record JASDQU010738514.1, on the reverse strand, counting down.
TTCATAATGGATGGTAGTCTTTGTATGATTAACTATGAGACCCGATGCTTTACAGAAGAGACTTATAATTTTGATTATTTCCTTCCATTCAATTAAACTTGCCTTTGGCATTATGATAATGTCATCCACAAACAAGAGATGTAATATTTTTATCAGTCTCGACACTTTTATACCTGATATGGTGTAATGATCCCAAGCCACTATGCAAGGATCATCACGGTTTTGGTGTCTTTTTAAACTTTTTCTGAGTGAGGTATTTCGTCAAACACTTTATTGTCCTACTTGTTTAGATGTGTTCACTTGCTAAATGGCCTCTTGATTTCGGCCTTAGGGTTTACTGATGTGTTGATATGTGTGTATGCAGCAAATAACAAGAAGAGACAACCATGGAACATACCTCAACCATATGCAATATGATAGACAAGCCAAAACATCTCAAACTACTTTTATTCATGAAATAGAGAAACCTGCTACAATGAAGATGCCGATCTGGAATGCTCAACAGATGGCCAAGAAGATAGACAATAGAGATGCTACAAAATGCTCCCGATAATACAAAATAAGCCTCCAAAGGCTGGATAGGAAATGAAGCCCAATGCCACGTCCTGCTGGATAGCTGAAGCTCCTCAAAAATTCGGCCCTGGTGCCAAAGATGTCCAATCACCTCAAGGAAGATGCCAAACAGTAGATTGGGTGATGGTAAGAACAACCCAGGTGCCCGAACCTCCCAGATCCCTCTCAAACCCTGTAGATATGAACTCCTCCACTGAATGGTGCACCCCACTAGATGACTGAAACCCTAATAATTTGGCCTCTCTCCTATAGACCTCCAACAGCTCCACCAATCCACTAGAATGATAGATTGGGGCACGACAATGAATACCCAAGTGCTCAAATCATCAAAATACCTGCTAGATCCTTAGATCCAGCTACCCTCCAAATAATGGTGCGCCCTCCTCTTGGGAAATTGTCCCACTATCAATACAAATAATCTTGCCACTGAAATGCCTCCGGAAACCCCCAAGAATGATGCTAGGACACCTGCAAGTAAAACCCAATACCTGGAATTCCCGAAATCACTTCTCCTTAGCTAGGACAAATTCTCCCTCAATGAATGGTGTGCCCCCCTTGCTGGAAACCCCCAACTGGTGTGCCCTCTCTCTATCTACACAAGTAACTGATGTGGAATCCTCCTGCAACTGAGTATATCTAGAACTAGAATGGTGTGGGAGCGTATTGCATCTCCGAGACCAAGCTTGGGACAAGGTAGGCGAGATCTTTCACCACCAAATCATCCTCTAGGGTTTGTTAAGTCAAAACCCTCAAAACCCCCAAGAGATGGGTCCTCTAGCTAGAAGCTAGATATCAAAATGATAATCATACATGAATGTTGAGTAGAGGCCCTTGCCTTCCTTTTATACTTTTTGGCTCACCTTGTCCCTCCAAAGTGACTTTCATTTTATTAATATTTAATTAATTAATTAACCTTTTTACCTCTGAAAAGCTCCTTATCTATCCTTGTGGCTTTCCTGGCCACTGAAAGTCACTTCTAGCCATCCCATCCTGTAGTGTTACTCCTCCTGATTCCAATGAGCTATTACACTCTGAGGTTCCTCCAAGTAATGTACCCAAAATGACTTCTTCAATGATTTCAATTAACTTATAGCTCAAAATAATCAAAATCATGGAAATCGTCGGAATGCAAYGAAACCAAAGCCAACCTATGCGAAATGGCTCATAATGATGGAATATGATGATCAATGTAAGCTAGACCCCACAATGCCTCTCAAATACCCCTGTACTCGCTATAACATCCATCTGGCTACTCTGGTCATCATAAATCTCTGCACTGTGCTGATGTCCCAAAGTGGGGACATTACARTCCTCCTTGCTAGAAAATTGCTTGTCCTCAAGMAATAACCAAATCCCCTCAAGTATAATGCCAGGATCCCATGTCCACCTGTGGGTTACATAGTAGAACCCATCCAAAGATGAACAATCACACATGCTACCCCTTAGGTCCCATATCAAGTCATGAACTGCTAGCCCCTGGGACGCATAATCCTGAAATACACCAACTCCGTGAGTCTTATGTACCTGACACATGGCCTCATCCTAGAGTGAGTCCATCTTCCTAGTCTCTACCAAGATCCACATGACCTCCATCCACTGCACATGTTAATGATTGATCGAGGTGATGCGAGACCTCCATGAGGCACCCACAAGCGATTCACTCCTCTCAACATTGAAGATCAATGGAAAGTTAGAATAACTTTCCCCTGCCATGGTCCACTTCCCCTGTCGGTCAATGAACTGCTCAATCTTGCAATCCTTGGGTCCCATGCTAACCTCTGTCGAAGATCCTCATGCTGACACTGCACTACTCTGACCAAGATTGTCTACCCCCTACATACATCCTGAACCCTCCTCTCCTAGGTTCTCTAGCTGAAATACATGTGACCATTGGACCTGTTGTCCAGAAACTGTATCAGTGAAGACACCTCTGTAGAAGAAGTTGCTATCGGACTAATCGGTAGGTGTGGACACTAACAGATATCCCTAGATCCACCTGGATCTAGAACAAAACAGGACAGGACATGACTCTTTCCCTAAGTTTAGACCATTGAATTAGCTAGTACGGAGGAACAAGTAACATACCTTTGTATCACTTCCTAGGGTCTCTGTTGCTCTCGCTTCGCTCCGATGCTCTCGTGAGGTCAAGACCAAGACAACACAAACCAACCAAAGTGAAGATAGCAAAATATATTCAACTGTCAACTTATGTGTATGATCAAGGAATTACACAATAAAGTGAGAATATCTTTATGGGAAAGGGACATGCCACTGTATCATATTAATTGAAAGTAGAATATTACAACCTGATCACCTTGATGTCGCAAGCTTCCTTTCGATGGCTCTTGGCTCCAACACACACACTTTCTCAATCCTAGTATGAAGAAGATCAAATCCTCTTGATAGACTTGCTAGAGTCTCCAAGCTCCTGTTCAAGCTAAGTCTTTCACACAATTCTTTCACCAATTCTCCAATGAATCTTGCTTAACCTTTTCCATGAGAATTCCCTCAATATATAGGAGAGAATGAGATAGTTACTTGGATAAGAATGATCCCACAATATTATGGAATCTAGTACAAGGATAACCATTCGAATGCCAACCCATTCTTCTAGAAGATTCCCTTCTAGAACCATCGAGAATTCATCTTTTTCCATGATTTAGAACAAGTTCCCACCCTAGATATGTAGCACAGTGTGAGAAGTTCGCACCCTAGCTTAGGGAAACCTGCGAGAATGGGTCATTCTCGCACTATGGTATACTAGCAACCTATGAACCCTCTTCAAAAGTAAGTTTTCTGGGAAGAGATGAATGTAACTTTTCTCAGGAGAAAGTTCTTATGAGGAGCCTGAGTTCACCACTATCAATACATCATCATGATGACCAAAATCATGGGTAACAGAATGCCCCCCAAAGTATGAGGCTGGAATCAGTGACAGCCGAAAGACTTTGTAAGCTGCATGTGTGTGTCGGAAACCAAGAGCGCACCTAATTGGAAACCTGTGAACAATGAAGCATCTACATAATATCATATATATTAATTCTGAGGTAGGCATTCCCATACTCAGATCACAAACTGATGACATTGTAAACATAGGTCATGGCCACCAATCATACACTGTGGATCCATGCCGTCAAAATATAGCATAGCCACCAGGAATACACTGTGGATCTATGCGAGAAAATTCAAATTGAGACGACATAGCCACGAGACATACATAGTGGATCTATGTGTCGCAGATTATACATATTCCATCGCAACCTGGACAAAGAGATGATATCCAGGGTCTTCAATCCCGTCCCCCAAAAGCACGAATCTAACCATGTGATTACATGTGTTGAAGTCAAACATGGTAGAAACCACTTGATTACCGGTCATTGATGAAACCGTTAACAAGTGTGAGAGAAATCACCATTGATGTCAATGAATCCCAAGGTACACTAGTACAATCCCTCGAATGTGAATGAATGAGTTGAAGTCGAACATCCAATGAAATATTTCGATCAGGGGTTAATGATGTAAACCCACTGTCGAAAGCGAGGAAACCTGCCATTGAGGCATGCAAGCTCCAAGGTACCAAATAATTTCTAAGTCTTGTTTCCGGATAATGAGCTGAAGTCGACGGAACAAAACTTGTCACAGGAGGGCCTTGATGTATCCCCCATCAATGACACGAAATGAGTAACAGATTTTGAAGGTGAAATAGAGTATGATGTAAGTTGAACTGGACACAGGGAAGGCCGACACGGAGAGAATGGACAACTGCAGATGGCCGACTCAATAGAGGTTTCGGATGAAATTCTCTTAAACATATGAATGACACGACCAATGATTTGGCAGCATTGACTCAAAGACGACACAGGGAATGACCTTGTAGAAAATCGAATGAGAGACAGATGGATTTCCCAAACCGGCTTCAAATAATGAATAGGGGGTGTCATGTTCAAGAGTGACACTTACTATCAATCAATACGAAGATGATAACATATCCCTTTCCCAAATTTTCCCCCACTATTTCTGGCGAGTACCTCTTTATTTTTACACAAGCTTGAGGAGGATAACATATGCTTGTTGATATAAGTTTATCCTTCGGATAAGTCCTTCAGAGTATGTTTAACAAACCCTAAGAAGGAGTGGTTAGGTCCCATGACGGGTCTGTCAATGTTTGTTTAACGAGTCTAGAGATAGAAAACTCGAAGGTTTTTCATGATTATAGAGTTTGGAAAAACACTTAAAAGAGAACTCTCTCAGTTCCTTTTTCATAAACTAGTCTGATGAGACCGAAAAAGAGATAAATTATCGCTCACCAGACGCTCTCTTCAAATACTTTATCGAGCGTGAAAAATAGCAAGGTCGCTTGGCTATCTTTTCATGTTTAGAGAGTCTGAAAAGAGCTTAAAGAGGACTCCAGGGGGGTTCCTTTTTTGTATAACCTTGTTGAGCCCAAAAAAGTGATAAAAGTATGCTCGATCGCGTTCTCATGTATTTCCGAGCGTGAGAACGGACAAAGACTCAGCTCGAGGTTTTATACAAAAACCAAAAAAAAAATCAAAATATGCGATGAAAAAGAAAAACTATGTCTGCATCCCTGTACATGAACATCGAAGTCATTACGCCTGCAAAAGTTACACTCAAAAGGGCATTAGGGTTTAGGTTTTAATCAATAAATAATTAAAAAACTCCAAATAATATGGTAAAAGTAAATATAAAGAAGTAAAAACTCTTTTTACCATATCATTTTCACTTTTCC
>JASDQU010738514.1:185736-207853 GCA_032191745.1 Picea mariana | reverse complement strand
TCTGCATCCCTGTACATGAACATCGAAGTCATTACGCCTGCAAAAGTTACACTCAAAAGGGCATTAGGGTTTAGGTTTTAATCAATAAATAATTAAAAAACTCCAAATAATATGGTAAAAGTAAATATAAAGAAGTAAAAACTCTTTTTACCATATCATTTTCACTTTTCCACTACTTGAGCCCAAAAACCCCTCTTTTACCCTCGAAATTCGGTGTCAGATTGCGGGAGTTACGAGCATCCATTCGACGAGCCATCGGCGACAGTGAGGTAAGCTCTTTGTCCTCTACTCTTTCATGGTTTTATTTTGCATTTTCATTGTAAAAACTCATTTTTGAGTTGGTTTTGTGAGCCATACTTGCGCTCATCCATTCTCACAGGTGGGCTACACGGGACCTGCGAGAATGGGTCATTCTCGCAGGTGAGCCCACAGCAGCCTGCGAGGTTCTCGCATTATGCCTAAAGGGCACCTGCAAGAACCGCAAAGCACAAATTTTTTTTGAAGTTTTGCTCAATGAAAGAAAACCAAATTGTGAGTAGAGTTATTAATCTTCTTTTTGTGCTTCTTATGCAGGTAATTGGCCATCAAAATGGTTATTGAATGGCATGAAAGGGAGCATGAAGAAGACAATGCCATTGCCGGAAATCATCCACCCACTATTKCCGCTTTGAGAAACTGTGGTCTTTTGAAGTACTTTCGTATCCCGGGCATGAGGGCCCAAATCAGGTTATTAGAGTACCTTGTGCATATGTGGGATCCCGATCAGCAGGTATTTCATGTAGGGGTCCACACATTGTCCTTAGATATTGAGGACATTTACTTCTTGACTGGACTGTCACAGCGTGGGTACCGCGTGAACCTGACTGGTAGCAGGGGTGGTGGGCTGCCCATGAGTGAGTACTGTCGCTTACACTGTGTTCTCGAGGCAGAGAGGAAGAAAGGGAAAGTAGCTATTTGGGGAGTGAGGGATTTGACCCTCCACACTATTTTATTCACCATTGCACGTATGGCCGGGAGCTCTGCTCCTCACATGGCGCTCCAGAGTTAATTTCAGTATGCCATAGAGTGTACTGAACCTCAAGTTTTTAACTGGGCAGATGTTGTGCTTTGTAGCATGAAAAGGCAGTTGACCAAATGTAGACGAGGCAACCTGAAGCAATTCGGGTACGGATCTTTGTTGGTGTCCTTCTTTCTCAAGAGTATTCCATTACTGAGACTGCAGGTTGAGTGGAATTTACCGGCTCTCAGGGATCCAAGAATGCTGAGATGGTGTCAGCTCATGGCCCGGTACGCAGCTGGACCAATTATCAAGTATGATGATACCTTCTTCGACTGGATGTGACCATAGATGTTGATGGTCGACGATTATGCTTATGCCGGGTTGGATTTCCTAGGAGATCCGGACTTAGTCCTGTTGGAGGATGCTCAGTGGGGGGAACTTGGTAAGAAGTACACATTTTTTCTTTTTAAAATGTTTTTTTGAATTTTATCATATGCAAATGTTTTTTATATGTTCATCCAAAGACTAAATATAAAATTCATTTTTGATGACACAGATGTGGGACCTTATCGACCTCCTAGTACTTCTCTCATTCAGCGGCGAGGAGAGGTAGTGCCAGTGCCACAATGGGACGCCGAGGATTATCAAGCAGTGGAACAAAACCTAGAGGGTTTGACAATAGATATTCCAAACATGCCTCTTGGAGAGGTTCCACGACGTCATCAGCGTCACACTGTAGAAGTGTCAGAGTCCATAGGCCGACTGCTCCCTAGGGTTTCCCGGGCAGTCGTATGTTACCACAGTTGTATGTTACCATGAACGTCATCCATGACGTCATTTTGTAGAAGCTATGAGCTTCAGATTTTGACATTTTGGTCTTCGGACAAAACTTTTTGTAAAAAACTCTTTTGATCGTTATATATACAGACGACTTCTACCGGTTTACCTTGTATTGTGTGAAAATTGATGTGATTGATTTATAAATGATCCAAATGTCTGTCTAATACATAGTTAGCCAATGCATCAGTTAATGTATTTAGACATCTAAGAATATGTTGATATTCAATATAATCGAAATAACATTCCAAGAGGCGAATTCGCAAATACACCCGTAACAAAGTAGGACTTTGAATAGTATAGACATTACTTAATTGTAGTACTACAAGCTGTGAATCATGATGAATTCCAAGCGAGATAGCGTCAACCAATAATTCGATAATGGTGCTGGTCGCACGGCCGAGACACAGACCTCGTAAGGAGACAAGTTCATTTGTAGGGGCGTAAATTGCCCATGCAGCGGAAGCAAGGTTCTGAGTACTACGGCTAGCGCCATCAACGAAGCCAATATAGGGTAGCGAAGACTCTGACATCTGGAAATCAAACACAACATCACGTAAGGGTAGAGACCAGATAACGACAAAAGCAAGCTATAGTAACACACAAGAAGTATGATACAATAAAAATACAAGTACTCATGCACAAGTGATTTTATGCATAGTACTTCTTCAAGTACAACCCATTCCTGGGCTCACTCAAAGGGATACCATCGTAATCTATTAACTCATAAGCTCCTTTTTCCAAAACTCGTCGAACGATATAAGGACCTCGCCACATGGCTTCAAATTTTCCAGCTCCTAGCATATCTCGATCTTGTTCATAGAGGAGAACAAGATCTCCTTCAGAGAAAATGCGAGGCTTGACATGTTTGTCGTATTGGGCCTTGACACATTTTTTCTGAGCTTCTATGACTAAGGTGGCATCGCGTCGAGTTTCGTCTAATCGCATAAGATACAATAGACGTTCTTCCTCAGCAGAAGTGTTGGGTAGGAGTTCAAAAACTAGTTTTAAAGAGGGTATCTTGCATTCAATCGGGAGAATGGCTTCCACACCATAGACTAACTGGAAAGGTGTAAACCCAGTAGCAGACTTGACGGATGTCCAGTAAGCCCACAATGCCGAAAATAACATTGTGTGCCAACTTGTTTTGTGAATCCATATCGTTCGTCAGAGCATAGTTACAAGAACTTTGTTAATTGCTTCGACTTGGCCGTTGGCTTGTGGGTAATAGGGCGTTGAGTTTTCATGGCGAAGACCTAACTTTTCAGTAAGTTCGGACATCATGAAGTTCCTAAAGTGGATACCATGATCAGTGACGATAGCTTGGGGAACACCAAAACGAGCTATGATGTGATTAAAAAAGAATAATGCTGCGGTCTTTCCAGTGTTGTCAAATGTCGGCATCGCCTCAGCCCATTTCATAAAGTAATCTATGGCTACAATGATGTACCCATGCCCCCCGTCCGAGTGGGGGTGACATGTCATGAAATCGATGCCCCATTTCGCAAAGGGACCAACGGAGACCACAGGATGAAGAGGAGAAGGATGTGACCGTATCTTTTGATTGTAGGTCTAGCAAGCATGGCATTTTTGAACGACGATTATGCAGTCGTTAAATAAAGAAGGCCAAAAATACCCTGCTCGTAAGATCTTCTGGGCAGTAGCATACCCAGACATATGACCACCACAGGCTCTAGAATGGCAATCATTCAGAGCTTTCTTGGCTTCATCGAACGTTAGGCAGTGTCGAAAAACAGAGTCAATCCCCCGACGATAAAGAGTATCCCCGAGGATAATATATTGACGGGCTTGATAGCGTATGCGACATCAGTCAGTACCAGACAAAGTTGGTCGGAAAGTCTGGGTTTGGAGATATATAATGATATCACCATACCAAAGATCATCAATGCTAATAAGGAAAAGAGATTCATCAGGTAATGAATCAACTGCTACATATTCCATTTCAGAATAGGGAAAGTCGCATATCAACTCAGCAAATACTAAGGACTTCTTAGACTTGGCGCATTCGAATTCCAAGTCAAACTCCTGGAGTATCACAATCCATTTGGAGTATTTTCCCCCTAACAATTGACGTGTGAGAATGTGTTGCATAGGGTTGAAATGAGAAATCACGGTAGTCTTGCGCAAGAGGATATAGTGCCGGAAGCGTTGGACGGCTTGGACGGCAGCCAAGGCCAGTTTCTTGACATGTAAATACTTGATTTCATTAGGCGTTAAACTTCGACTCAAGTAGTAGATAACATGTTCGTCGTTAGCATCATCCTCTTGGATGAGAACCATACCAATGGTGTAATCCGAGGCAGCGAGGTAGAGGAAATAATCGCCACTGTAATCGGGGGGAAAGAGAAGCGGAGCATGTGTTAGGGATAATTTCAAAGCTTCAAAAGCATTGTTGGCGATGGTATCTCAGACGAACTATGAACCCTTTTTTAAGAGTCGCGTAAATCCACGAGTGATCTCGGCATAATTGGGGATAAAATGACGAAGAAAGTTTGCTTTCCATGGTCCTCCTATCGAAGGTGGTGTGCCAATTGGGGGCAGTGTGCCAATTGGGGGTTGTGTTCCAATTGGGATTTGCGTTCCAATAGGAATTTGCCCACTGAGAGGGGATTGAGTCATACCACCTTGGTGAAATTATCCACCGACGGGAATCTTATAATTTGGTGTGAATGACGGAATAGTGCCACTAGGATTAAGACTGCCAGCAGAAGACGAGGAAGGTCCTCCAAAAGGAAATTGAGGGAGTGTTGGAATAAAACCAAGAAGAGAGTGCCCAGAAGAAGAAGGACCACCAGGAGAGGTGGATGGGGTTTGCGTAAGAGTGGGAATGGAAGCATGCAACGCATGGTATCCAGGTGGTAGCGTCGGAATGAAATTGGGCGTATGCGGTGTGCTGATGGGAGTGAGACAGTAAAGCGATAGGAAGTAGTAAACGATACTGTCTCTGGACTAGAGATTTCGTAAATCACAGGTGAACCTGGACCAAAAAGGTCATGTCAAAAAACACCTGTAGACCAAAAAAGATCTTGGCCTTCTATGCTGGGAAAGGGTCCAACTGGTGATCCAGAAGATGTAACAACTAAGTCTCCAAAAGAATTTAGTCACATAAACGGTCGCTCAGAATCAGGGTGAAGTCAAAAGTCCTCTCGAGTATTGGTGATTCGGAAATGTTCTAGAGAGTCAGTTCGTTCCACTTGTGGCATGGTGACGACTGGGACTTCACTTTGTCGAGGAGAGCCCTCAGGTGTACTTGTAGGCAAGGGTTGAGAACCTTCCAGATGCTCTGGAGATAAACCCTGCATTCTACGTGAACGAGGTGGAGGAGCTATTGTAACCGAATGACAAACTTATGAAGCAAAATCTTATGGTCAACTTTGGTAAACAAACAACACGCGCTAGTACACAAAATCTAGAAAGCAACACCAAGAAAACAAGACCTTCTAATTCCGAAGTCACTAGTTGGTGATGAAATCCAACGTCGCAACAACGAGACGAGAAGGGGTTGGGCAAGGGTGGAAAATTTACGCTGACGACCTGCTTAACGGACTTACACCCTGGTGCAAGCTCCCACACATAATCGTGGGTATACCTTCCAAGGAGCCTGAGTGATTTTGGTCAACGTCAATTCCAGGTACCGTGAAGACTTTCCCCTTCACAGTCACCTCGTGTAAGAATCTAGAAAGATAGGCCACTAAGGTTACCACCGACAAAAATAAAGCCTGGGGGGACAGTCGACAGTCCGATCCACGTGCAAGGGCAGGGTATCTAGCCCGAAATCAACTCAAAAGGTTTCCACTCATTATTGTGGGTATACCTCCGAGTGATCCCCGTAATATGTGCAATCTCTACACCGATATCAACAAAGTAGGGTGAGTAACTCTGCCAATATCAATGCAACCTCGTGTTTGACCCTTGTGTGAGAAGGGCTTCCCAGGAAAAGATGTTGCAAATGGAATTTAACACTCCTTAACACAAGATGCTATTGTGTGTTTTGTGCTTTGGAGAGTGTATCTCTCTTCCTATTCCAAAGCGCTAGCCTAGCTAAATATTGGTGTAATAGAGCCCTAGAAAAGAGTTACTAGTTAAATTTTACAATTACGCAGTGTTATTAATAGTTGTTGTTACTCAAAGGAAGCGGAGATGAAACTCATGTTGTATAAGACTCTGACCCAATGATGCATGGATGAGAATGAAATATAGTAATTTTCATTCAATAAATCCCATGTACGGGAGGGAAAGAGAAATTTTCCAGATCAACCTTGAACTACAATACAAAATTTCCTTTAAAATGCAAATGCAACAAATCACGCATCAATAACAATTCTCTATTGTTTCTTTTTCAATAATTTCAACAATTGATTTTCAATACTTTCGAAGACGAAAATGATTTTGAAAGAAAAAAGTTTGTTCACTTTTCAAAAAGGACCTACACCATGATGGTGAGAGTGAAGAAAATAAAAAAACCAATGAACAAGCAATAGATAAAAACCCAAACCACTTTTTCAATGAAAACAAAAATAACAAGCAAATCAAACTAGTCTTTTCAATTTGCATAAGAAAAGTGATCTTTCGAAGAATAAGCAAATGATAAAGACAAAGAAGCTCAACTTTCAACCGATCGTCGGTCCTTAACCAAACAAGCACACTCAGATTCCGAGATCAGAGAGTATAGCTTTGCCAAGAAAAGTCAAGAAATGAAAGTCAAGAATAAGTGACAGGAAGAGCCTTTGAAATCCTAAGACTATTCGTGCACAAAAATGGAGACAAGAAAAACATCAATCAATGGTCCAAGAAACTCATTTTAGGCACCTAAACTGATCTAGGCAGTTGAAGATGCAAAAACTCAAATCCAAAATTTTGAAAAACAAGGTTCGCAGGCTGAGAGTGTTACACAGTGCGAGAATAGGTGATTCTCGTAGGTGAGCTTTGAGCAGAGTGCGAGAACCTCGCATTGAACCTAAAGGCAGGGTGCGAACTCAGTATGTTCTCACAGGCCACTGTGGAGTGCAGTGCGAGAATGTTTGAAACTAGTCAAATTTTTAGAAAAAGACACAAAATTTGAAGAGGCCTCTGGACCCAGAGGGTCTATTAGGGTATCCTGAAGACTCAAAGATTGATATGAAAGGAGAAAGGTAAGGCAAGAGCAAATGGCCAAGGCAAAATACCAAAAACCACAAAGAAAACGGGTGATATCCCCAGTGGAGTCGGCAATTTTGTTATCGGACTAATCGGTAGGTGCGGACACTAACAGATCTCCCTAGATCCACTTGGATCTAGAACAAAACAGGACAAGACATGACTCTTTCCCTAAGTTTTGACCATTGAATTAGCTAGTAGGGAGGAACAAGTAACATACCTTTGTATCGCTTCCTAGGGTCTCTGTTGCTCCCGCTTTGCTCTGGTGCTCTCGTGAGGTCAAGACCAAGACAACACAAACCAACCAAAGTGAAGATAGCAAAATATATTCAACTGTCAACTTATGTGTACGATCAAGGAATTACACAATAAAGTGAGAATAGCTTTATGGGAAAGGGACATGCCATTGTATCATATTAATTGAAAGTAGAAGATTACAACCTGATCGCCTTGATGTCGCAAGCTTCTTTTCGGTGGCTCTTGGCTCCAACGCACACACTTGCTCAATCCTAGTATGAAGAAGATCAAATCCTCTTGATAGACTTGCTAGAGTCTCCAAGCTTTTGTTCAAGCTAAGTCTTTCACACAATTCTTTCACCAATTCTCCAATGAATCTTGCTTAACCTTTTCCATGAGAATTCCCTCAATATATAGGAGAGAATGAGATAGTTACTTGGATAAGAATGATCCCACAATATCAGGGAATCCGGTACAAGGATAACCATTCGAATGCCAACCCATTCTTCTAGAAGATTCCCTTCTAGAACCATCGAGAATTCATCTTTTTCCATGTTTTAGAACAAGTTCGCACCCTAGCTATGTAGCACAGTGCGAGAAGTTCGCACCCTAGCTATGTAGCACAGTGCGAGAAGTTCGCACCCTAGCTATGTAGCACAATGCGAGAAGTTCGCACCCTAGCTTAGGGAAGCCTGGAAGAATGGTGTTACACGTTGAAATTACTCAACTAGATAAGTGTCGCATGTTCCTCTCAATTGTCGTAAGTGTTGCATCTTCCTTACAACTTTTGCAAATGTCGCAAGTTAGTCACAAATGTCGCAAACAATGTTCGAGCATACTGCCATGCTGACGACACTAAGGAGACACTTAAAACATCTCATGTACTTGATTTGAAGCAGAAGAACTGGTTAACTGAAGACAAGGAACTCTTAACACTTGAACAGAGCTCTGAAATAAGGGTTTTGATGGGGAGCGCTCTCCTATATCAGCCTTAGGAGCACTGGCACTCCCCTACAAGGCATCAAGGAGTGTTATAACTCTCCCCTGCCCCTCTTGAAGGAGCGCTACTCACCTTGAGGGCGCTAGCGCTCTCCCTAAGCTTCTCAAGGAGCGCTGGAGCACTCTGACACCCCTTCTGAGGGAGCGCTGCCTAATCTGGGGCAGTAGTTGGCTCGTTGAGGAGAATAAGGAGAGGATCTTTCGAGATTAGGAGGCAGTTTTATTCAAATTCTTTGTTTCATCAAGAGATCCCTGATCCAAGGAGAAGGTTCCCAACTTGTTCTAAAGATAACTCAAGAGGTTAAGCTCCTCTTAACCTATAAAAGCAAGCTCTATGATGGTGGAAAGGGGGAAGAATTACTAGCATGAAACTTATGATCTCATAAGAAACACACAGTCAGCCAAAGGAGAGTGATCAGTGAAGTTTCTGCCATCCAGTTTGTGAGTCTTTCGAGCAAGGATTAAACGAAGGGGACTTGACGAAGCTGTCGCATTCGCATCTACGATTGTAAGTACTGCTGTCATTATTCTCATCAATATGACACGCTTGGCCTGTTTCTTTCTAGTTTGTGTATAATGTCACATGAACTTATCATTAATTGATAGATCTATTTTCAAGCTAATATCAATAGGGTAGGAAGTGGTCGTATCTTGTTTGTCCACAGGATTCAACAAGGAGCAAAGGATCGAAGCGCAACTCGGAGCGTGCAGGGACAAATGTCGATAAAAAGGTACTTCTGTTATCCTTCCTTCTCATGTATTAGTTTAGATAGATTTGAAAGAAATTCAGTGTCCACGTTAAGCATTTTCTGTCTAGAGTTAGGGTCAAGCTCTTAGAGGCGATCTACCTGTCCGCAGGGAGATTTTCCTACAACAGAAACTGGCGACTCCACTGGGGAGATAGCCTCAAATCGAAACTTCTTGTTTTGATTTCTCCTCATTGACCTTGTTCTACCCCTTGATTTTTTTTTTTAGACCTGGTTCACTCCTCTTTTGATTGGTTTCATGAGCTGATTGGCTCCCTACCCCATCACACTCAGCCTAATTGTCGAGATTGAATTGCAATTTTTGGAATTTTTGAAATTTTTGGGAGTTTTTGAACCTGGCGCCCCTGTCCCTATGTTAATAGAGTGTCAGTGCTCCCTAATAGCCTTACATAGAGCGCTATAACGCTCCTTTCCTTTGGCAACAGAGCGTCATCCCTCCTTTGGCCAAAAAACCTTCCAGAATTTCTTTTTCTGGGTTTTGCCTTTGTGTCTCTCCTGCTGGGAAACCTTGTGAGTCAATTTTTCTTTTCTTCCAGCCTTGACATCTGTCTTTTGCTTGAAGGACAAACATCTTACTGTTTGGATTTTGCAGCCTTCTTCACTATTGTTATTGAGTTTTTCTGTCGATTGAAGTTTGAAACCCATGCGTTGTTTTTATTTCCTCATCAACTGAACGAAAAACCCTAGTGAAGGTCATCAAAGGCCTACAGATCTCTTCATCTTGATTTTGATCAAGATCATTGTTCTTCAACTCTTTTTTTTTTGGGTGTGAAGTTTGTTTTTCTTTGATTGTTTCTTTTCTTTCGCTTTCTCATTTTGATTACAATGAAAGGGTGTATTGTTTGTATGACTTTTGCTTGTGCTAGTTTGATTTTCATTCATACAAAAAGATAATTAGCAAGACGAGTATTGTGTTGAATTGATCATTATTCATATGCAAACAATAAAAAGCATCTTTATAATTGATTGTGCATATTAGAAGGAATTAAAAAATTTAGCATCACATTAGGATTTGATTGAGAAAAAGAATTGTTTGAGGATATTCCTTATTTGTGCTTGTTAGTGAAAAGAACTCTCTCTCTCCCTTAGATAGATGTTCATCGAAAAGAAATGAATGCTTATCATATTTGATGCATTGTTGGGACTGAGTCATAATTCCATTCGTTTCACTTCCATGCACCCCTTTTTGCGTAAAGAACAGCCACAAAATCAACGCTAATTAAAAATTATTTAGAACTTTTTCTTTTCTAGGATCCTCCACCAATAGTAGACTAGGCTTAGTACTTTGGATTAGGGCTGTGAGCATAACTCTCCAAAGTTGTCAAAACAAACATTAGCATCCTGAGTTAGGGAGAGTCAAATCCAATCATCGTATAAGTCTGCCAGGGATCCCCCTCTGACACAGGGGTTACTCACGAGGTCGCATTCGGGTGAGCTACGGGGACTAACCCTCCGTGGTTTAACTGATTGTGGTGGTCAGATCGTATTATGGGGGTCACTTCAAGGTAAATCCACAATTACTGCGTGGAAGCCTTCTAGTTGATTTCGGGCTCGATACCCTGCCCGTACGTTCGGATCGGACTGTCGACTGTTCCTGCCCAGGGGCTGACTGCGAATTGGTAACCTTAGTGGCCATAATATTTAGGGTCTTACACAAGGTGACGGTGACGGGAAGTCTCACTGTACCTGGAGTAGACATTGGTCAAACTCACTCGGGTTCCTTTGAGGGTAAATCCACAATTACTGCGTGGAAGCTTGCACCAAGGCGTAAGTCCGTTAAGCAGGTCGCCATTGTAACTGTTCCACCCTATCCCCGCCCCTTCTGGACTTGATCACACGACATTGGATTTCATCACCAACTAGTACGATCATCAAAAGAAGGTCCTGTTTGCTTGGTTGTGATTCCTAGATTTTGTTAGCGTGTGTTGTTTCTTTTCGTTAGTCGGCCCTAGATCTTCAGTGTGTTCTGCCTTTCTCCACAATTGAGCCCGTGGACGATCAAGGTCTTCGCCAATCATGTAGGATGCAAGGGCTGCCTCCAGAAGGCTATCAACCCTTACCTCCTAACCCCCCCGAAGATGACCACCGTAGAGATGTAGAAAACCCATATGACGCTGAAAGTGCTATTGCTCCTCCGTTAGATAACCCGGAAGATGCTTTTGTCATGATTGCAAATCCTACTTTGGTGACCCCTCTCGAACCACTTTTACTTCGATTAGACTCCCTTGGGAACGTCATAGACGAAGAAGTCCCACGGTTACCAGAGAGGATTTTTACCGAAACATATATGGGATCCACGCAACCAATCTTTGGTGAGGAATATAGGACTCCTATTCGTCCTGGCACCGCAGTAGATACCAATCCCACACCCACTCGTTCTGTTTGGAGGACTTCATCAGGACGTGATCTCTATGAAAATTTTGAATCCTTTCGACAACCGTTCCATCCTGATAACCCTCCTAGTGAAACAGGACCATCTGGTCAAACCATGAGTCACCCAGTCGATCGGGTTGTTAACCCTACTGCTACACCAGAGCAAGTCCATCCTAATGATGGACCCATCACATCTGCTCACCCGAGAATACAGGTCCCTGCTGGCCAAACACAGCCAGCTGGAGGGCAACCACCAACCAACGCACCTTTTCCTCCTGGAGGACTACCGTTTCATGGTGGGCCTACCCCTCCCGGGGGACAACCCCCTTTTCGTCCTCCTCCTTGAGGGCAACCTCCGTCTACCAGTCATACCCCGGTCATAAATCCACCCCTGGCAGGGGGGCAAACCCTGTTGGTTGGAAACCCTTCACAACCCTGGAGAGTATCTTCAAGAGGCACTGTCACTCAACCCCACGTTGGGGGGCACTCCTATAATAACCCATTAGGAGGGGTACCCAATCCTGGTCCTTCCGGGACATCTTACCCACAATCTCATCCGGGTGGCATCCAAAACACCACCTGGAGTACTCCAGGACCACAGTCTTATCCTCCTCATGGGTCTAATGTGTACCCACCTTCAGGATCTACTCCTTACCATCCTCAAGGGAAAAATGTCTATCCTCCTCATGGGCAAGCAAATCACCCCGCCTATAATGCTGAAAACCCACTGGGTCATGCCAACGTTTCTCATTCATCATCGAATCCTTATTATCCTGGCCAGCAACAACCGTATGTAGGAGGACCTACTGGGTACAACTATCCATCTAACTCAGCTTATGGTCCTACCGGTGTTCCTATGTTGCACTAGTATCATCCGCAAATTAACCAACAACTACCTTTCCTTGCGACTCTGGATCTCCCAGACTTGTCTCGGTTAACTAATGATCCTATTTCTCATTCGCTGGTTTGGCTAGTCATTCTAGCTAAACTTCCTTCTAATATTCTGAAATTTGACGGAAACCCTGGTGAAGACCCAAACAACCATGTTATGACTTTCCATTTGTGGTGTTCATCAAACTCCCTCATGGATGATTCTATTCGTTTGCGTCTTTTCCAACGAACACTTACCGGTTCGGCATCAAAGTGGTATATTGAACTACCATGTGCTTCTTTTCATGATTTCAATTCCCTTGCCATGTCTTTCCTCACGCACTTTCAATTTCCTATTCGCTATGAAACGGGTACTGAACTCTTGACCTCCCTTCATCAAACTAATGCCGTGCATATCTCTGACCATATTCATGAGTGGAGATGACGATGAAGGATGATCAAGGCTGTCATCCCCGACATATTATTGGCGGAATGGTTCACGAAATCACTGCTACCACCGATCGCTCGCGATGTTGCTATGGGTGGTGCAGTCACTGAGGAACAAGCCATCRCTCGGGCTCAGTATTTAGATTTGGTTTATTCCCAATCTGGTACTTTGTATGATTTKCTTCCGAACGCTACTCGAGCTAATACCGATCCATCTAAACCATCATCCTCATCTCATGCGGATGGTGTCATCGGCTCCGTCAAAGATCAACCTGTTTCCCAATCGGTCACACCCTCCTCTACCTCCCCTCAAATTCAGATCTCCGAGGTGAATGCAATTCAATCYGCCCCTTCACAACAATCTGGAGGTAAGAAGAAAACGAAGAATAAATCAAGAAGTAATAATGAACAAACAAAGAATCTAACACCTGCTGCCGAAAAGCAAACACAACGGAAGGTGAAATTCCTATGTCTCATTTGCGGTGACAATCATTACAACCGAGATTGTCCACATCGTGATGAAGTGGCCAAAATTTTCCAAGGAAAGTTGCAACCCGATGTGCTTACTCATCCTTTTCCACAGCAGCAATCCATGGTTACTCAAACCCCCTCGCCTGGGGGCAGTTCTAGCAATCCTCATGATGAGGCCTCGTCGAGTGCACATGTTTATATGTTTAACAGAGTTAATTTAACCACTCGTTCTAAGGCATATGAAACACCAGGTAACCCTGATAAAGGAAAAGACATTAATGGCACTGACACTTTACCAGATCCGTCATCGTCCTCCGTCAATCTTCCATCGGTTAATCCTCCATCTGGACCACTCCAGATTGAGAAACCCACGTTCGACTCCATCTTACGCCCTCCTAAGAGCACCATCAGGAAATCTACCTTCAATCCCAATTCACGGGCTGCCCAAAATTACAATATTGTAGAAGATTTGGCCCAAGCCCCATGTGCCATGTCCGCCTTGGAAGTTTTACAGCACTGCCCCCGTCAATGTAAAACGCTCTTAGCCACTCTCGGCGCTGTTAATCCTGAGTTGTCCAACCAGATCATGTTTAACCTGGATAATTATACGTCTCGACTATCCCACCAACTTGCTTTCCAAGTTGATGTTGTTTTCCACAATCAACAAAGCCACTGAACGATTTTGGATGAGGGAGCCTCGACTTGTGTTATGTCTTTAGCGTGTTGGAAAGGTTTAAAATCACCAGCACTCAATAAATCCCCAACGATGTTACGTGCCTTCGATGGCCGAGCTTTTCATCCTCATGGGCTTTTACAGTCCCTGCCCATCCAATTGGGTGGCAAAACTGTTACCATTGATGTCGAGGTGGTCGATGCTCCCCTCGATTACAACTTGTTACTTGGAAGGAGTTGGTTTTATGCTATGACTGTTGTTGCCTCATCGGTCTTTCGATGTGTACAATTTCCTCATCAGGGCAAAATCATCACTGTTGATCAGTTGGATTTCTGCACACCCAATGCTACCAACAATATTCCTTTCCTGGGAGACCACAAGATCACGTATGAAAGCGTTGGTGTTGGCTTACTGAAAGATTCTAGCCTCATGGGCACCTTCCCTACACCACTTCCACCAACTATACATCATGTTGCCATGGTCGATATGATTTCGACCACAGCTTATCAATCTTTGGGATCATCTGACCCCTGGGTTGCACCTTGTCCATTGGAATTAGATGCACTAAATGACACTGTGCCACTTAGTCCAGCCGAACCATCATACGTTTCTACCCGATTCAATTCTCCCTCATCGGATGACCAACATCTATTGGCACCCGACGTTTCATCGATGCAACCACGGTCAGGTTCCTTGTCRACTGCGATCCGCTACACTTCCCCGACTTTTCCTATGCCGRAAATGTTTCGCATTGACAAGCTACCTTGGGATAATCCCCATCCCCGATCCTCTTTTCTTCCCCTCCGTGAAGAAGCTCGGGCAGATATACAGTCTATCTCCCCTCCTGATGTCAATTTTCTATCGCCTCCCATGTTTTCAACTTCCAATGATTTGGATCCGGTAGTTGACTTGGTGATTTCTTCGATAGGTTTRTTGGAGCCTGATATCCTTACTCCTATCACGAACCTCGACATGTATTCCTCCTTGAGTGATTCTCTTCCATCCAGTGAAGATMTCCTGGAGGCCATGACCGAGTTTTGTCCCTTGACATGGTATCCTTCCAGAACGTTATCCTCTTGGACACCATGATCAAAAAGTAGTCACGAGCATAGTTTCTCTTCTCTGTGGCAAGCTCATTAAAAAATGAAACAAAGGCCTTGAGCATAGTTTTCTTTTCTTGTAGCAAGCTCATTAAAAAATGAAACAACAATCTGGGGATCAAACCCAGAACCCTGAGCATAGTTCTTTTCCTGTGTCAAGCTCGTTAAAAAATGAAACAGTCACATCTCTTAAACCTTCTTTTCATCCACCCTTCTCCTTTTTCTCATCCACTAGAGAAAATGGTGACGAACTCTGACCGGTGAATGAATCGAAGCTTGGAGGGCATGTCTCCAGCCTTTGATGATCATTCTGGAGCTAAGCCACCAACTTTCAAGCTGGGGGCATACCGAGCTTAGTCTTTGTTCTTTCTCGTGCTCGTAAATACATGAGAATGCAACCGGGTAAAGTTTTATCTCTTTTTCGGGCCCGTACAGATACGAACACACGAAAAAGGAACCCCCCTGGAGTCTCCTTTAAACCCTTTTCAGACTCTCTAAATATGAAAAGATTGTCGAGTCACCTTGCTTCCTTTCACACTCGTTAAAAGGTCAGAAAGGGTGTCTTTCGAGTGATAGTTCAACCCTTTTTCAGTCTCGTTGGACTACTGTACGAAAAAGGAACTGAGAGAGTTCTCTTTTAAGTGTTTTTCCAAACTCTATAATCCCGAAAAACCTTCGAGTTTTCTGTCTTTGGACTCGTTAAAGCACACATCGACATACACATATGGGAATGAACCCTTACTTATTCCGGTTCGTTAAACAAAGGAAGAGGAACTTACCGAAGGTGAGTTATATCGAGCATGTGTTATCCTCCTCGAGCTCATTAATTCAAAGAGGTACTCGTCCATTTGGATGGGGGAAAAATTGAAAGGAGCAAGCCAAGCAATCTCTTGAGAACATCATCCAGCACTTCTTAGAGTCGCCCTTGAACACGGCACTTTGTCATCTACATATATCGTAATCCGCTGAACCTCTGCACTG
Organism: Picea mariana; assembly: GCA_032191745.1. Lineage (NCBI taxonomy): Eukaryota > Viridiplantae > Streptophyta > Pinopsida > Pinales > Pinaceae > Picea > Picea mariana. Next base: position 191,941 of record JASDQU010738514.1, on the reverse strand, counting down.
AGCCAATCTTTTGAGCCCCTTTCACTCCTTTGGGTCACCCGACGCTAGTCACAGTACCCACTGCATAGTTTTGGTCCATGTCATGTTTTGTTGTTGTGCCTCAGTGTTCAAGGGAAGTATCCGCCTCGAGAGTCGGCCATCCCAAATATCTTGCCTCAAAACCGGTGTCAGTCCATATCCTTTTGATCTACCAATTACATCTCTATGTCTGTTTCATGTCGTTGATGGGGGATACATCAAGGCCCTCCCTCGACGAGTCTATTCATGTCGACTTCAACACATTATCCGAGAATTAGGCTTAGAAACCAGTTAGTACTTTGGGACCTGCATGCCTCAATGGCAGGCCTCCTCACATTCGACAATAGGTTTGCATCATTGACCTCTGATCGAACGATTCCACGGATGTTCGACCTCAACTCATCTATTCACATTCGCTGGAATGTACTAGGGTACCTTGGGAATCATTGACATTACTGGTGATCTCCCTCGCACTTGTTAACGGTTTACATCATTGACCGGTAATCAAGTGGTTTCTACCATGTTCGACGTCAAGACATTTATTCACATGGTTGGGATCGTACCGTGTTGGGATTGGTAAGAAGACCCTGGGTCGAGTGACCACTTTGATATCTGCTCTGCCCAGGCTGCGAAGGAGTTTCTATTGGACAAAGAACACATACACTGTTACATAGATCCACTTTGTATTGGTCGTGGCTATGTCTTGTCATCTCGTAGATCCACTGTGTATTCTTCGTGGCTACGATCAGTCTGAGCTATCAGAGTATAGATCCACATTGTATCTTTGGTGGCTATACCTTTTTATCAATACAATTATGGNAGTCTTGATCACCCAAGCATAGGTATGCCTGCCTTGGGTTTTGAAATATGTCATGATATTTGTTGGATGTTTGTGTGCAGCTTCCGTCAGGTTCTCCGAGTCTACACCCTTGCTTGAACATATACAAAGAATTTCGATTATCAGTTCACATCTTCTAACTTCATACTTTGGGGGGCATTCTGTTACACGTCGAAATTACTCAACTGGATAAGTGTCGCATGTTCCTCTCAATTGTCGTCAGTGTCGCATCTTCCTTACAACTTTTGCAAATGTCACAAGTTGGTCACAAATGTCGTAAACAATGTTCGAGCATACTGCCATGCCGACGACACTAAGGAGACACTTAAAACATCTCATGTACTTGATTTGAAGTAGAAGAACTAGTTAACTGAAGACAAGGAACTCTTAACACTTGAACAAAGCTCTGAAATAAGGGTTTTGAGGGGGAGCGCTCTCCTATATCAACCTTAGCAGCACTGGTGCTCCCCTACAAGGCATCAGGGAGTGTTATAACGCTCCCCTGCCCCTCTTGAAGGAGCGCTACTCACCTTGAGGGCACTGGTGCTCTCCCTAAGCTTCTCAAGGAGCGCTGGAACGCTCTAACACCCCTTTTGAGGGAGCGCTGCCTAATCTGGGGCAGTAGTTGGCCCGTTGAGGAGAATAAGGAGAGGATCTTTCGAGATTAGGAGGCATTTGTATTCAAATTCTCGGTTTCATCAAGAGATCCATGATCCAAGGATAAGGTTCCCAACTTGTTCTAAAGATAACTCAAGAAGTTAAGCTCCTCTTAACCTATAAAAGCAAGCTCTATGATGGTGGAAAGGGGGAAGAATTACTAGCATTAAACTTATGATCTCATAAGAAACACACAGTCAGCCAAAGGAGAGTGATCAGTGAAGCTACTGCCATCTAGTTTGTGAGTCTTTCGAGCAAGGGTTAGATGAAGGGGACTTGATGAAGCTGTCGCACTCGCATCTACGATTGTAAGTACTGCTGTCGTTATTCTCATCAATATGACACGCTTGTCCTATTTCTTTCTAGTTTGTGCATAATGTCACATGAACTTATCATTAATTGATATATCTATTTTCAAGCTAATATCAATAGGGTAGGAAGTGGTCGTATCTTGTTTGTCCATAGGATTCAGCAAGGAGCTAAGGATCAAAGCGCAACTCGGAGCGTGCAGGGACAAACGTCGATAAAAAGGTACTTATGTTATCCTTCCTACTCATGTATTAGTTTAGATATATTTGAAAGAAAGTCAGTGTCCACATTTAGCATTTTCTGTCTAGAGTTAGGGTCAAGCTCTTAGAGGCGATCTACCTGTCCGCAGGGAGATTTTCCTACAACAAATGGGTCATTCTCGCACTCTGGTATACTAACAACCTGCGAACCCTCTTCAAAAGTAAGTTTTCTAGGAAGAGATGAATGTAACTTTTCTCAGGAGAAAGTTCTTATGAGGAGCCTGAGTTCACTATCATCAATACATCATCATGATGACCAAAATCATGGGTAACAAAAGTACCTGTCCAAACATCTCCATGCCCTATCATGATGATCAAGCGGAAGAAAAGGTCTCGCCCCATAGGACAAGTACCTGTAGACCCACTCCAAACCAAACCAAGGTGGAGTGTGTGGCTCTCTGGTGCGACCTGGGTCAATATGAACATCGTGCTAACAAAACGAACTCTTGGGTCCCATGGAAAACTTGGAAGTTTATCACTTCCAATCTCCTCTAACTGCTCCTGTGTGAGACTAATCACTATCAGAAGCCCTATGTGCTCATCTGCTACAACCTGGCCCATGATGCTCTCTCTCACACACCAAGTCTCAACTGGATGCCTATGACAATCCCTCTCTCTCTGGCTGGATGCCGTAAAGGTACTCATGTCAAGTGGCCTCGGCCTAGGCATTCTCCATCCTCTTAGCCACTGTCTATCTCTCGTCATGCGACTGTTGATCTGGTTAAGGTGCTCAATCATAACTATGAGCTACTGCAAAAGAGTGAAGTATGCATACTCCCCTACGTGGGTCTCCTCCCTGCAATCCCATACATCTGTTTGAACCTGACTATATGTCTCGGCATGTCTCTGTGCATTGTCACTCCTTACTGTATGCCCTTGCATACTCATGTCATCTCCGACATACTGTTGTTGCCTTCTAGATCCTGGGCGTAATACTGGATCAACCTCTACTGAAGGTCAACCTCTCTCGGAACACAAATGGAAGTGTCCTCCATCAACTGGTGCTCCTCTGCTAGACCACCAACTCCCCCTAACCATGTGACCAAAGGATATATCAGAGTGTCCACCAGGATAGATGAAGTGGATCTCTGACGGATCTCCTCAAGAATCTCATCTGATCTAGACTCTGATTCTTGTAGGGTTGTATGTGTGCCTCTCCAGAATCCTCGAGTGCTCTCCAACTCTTGAGTGAGTCGGTCTACCTCCAACTCCTACCCCCTCAAGGCCCTGTGGTACAACTCACCAATCCCCAGTAGGTAGTCCCTGTCTGTCAACAACTACTGGTAGTCAGTCTTCATCATAGACACTCTCTTCCTAAGAGTGTGAAAATCATCCATGGAAAATCCTCCATCTGAGCTACCCTGTGCCACTAATGCTCTCCAACAATAATCTTCCATCACTGCATGCATGTCATCAATACGTTTAGTGGATGCCCTGATCATAGCCTCACTAACTCTCAAGTGTGTTGTTAAGGGGTGTGACTCCTGATCATGGTCATGCTGAAGTGTCATCTTAGACCCCTCGCTACTAGTGTCAGTCCTGCTAGTGCCAACTCTAGAATCCCCAAAAACACCCTCTGCACAAGATGACGTGCTGAACTGTCCACTGTCTATTGTGCTATTGGGTACTCCTGTATGCCACTACACCCCATCACTAGATGCTATCTCCCCCTGAATCACACTGTACCCTGTATGAGAAGTCGTATCCTCCTGTGCACTCAACCTACTACTATCCTCTACACTTGGATCCCATATAGTTGTGTCTAGACACATGCTATGGTCATCCTGAATACTAAAGAGTGAATCCTCATCAATGCAATCCGATCCTGGAAGTAAGTGCTCCATCCACTTGTCATCTTCTGCAATCTGCTCAACCAATGGAGCCTCCAATAGCTGTGACTCCCTCTCCTCTGGCTGACCTGTATGTGTGAGGTCAACTGCCTGTACGTCCTGTACCTCCTCCTGGATCTGTGGGTCTACCCATCCATGGTGTGCATCCCTCGCACTAGGCTCATCCATCATACCTGAGGTACCATTGATCTCCTCATGTAACATGGCTATCATGGGTGTCTGAACAGGTGACAGATGTGTCACGACCCCCATAGGAAGCTCATCATCTCTAGGTGCTAACACGTGTGACTCCTCACTAGTGTCACCACTCTGCTGAGACATAAAGACATCAATGGTATGTGATATGTCTGTTGATACACTGGTGCTATCGTCTTGTCCATCCAGTTGCCTATCCACTACACAAGGGTCATCATCCTCCTCAAGCGTGCAAGCATCCATAGCCTCTGTGCAAGAGTCATCATCACTATCCTCTGAGGTAGAGTCACTATCACTAGCCTTTGTGCAAGAGTCATCATCATTATCCTCTGAGGTAGAGTCACTATCACTAGCCTCTATGCAAGAGTCACTATCATCATCGGACTACTCCAAATCTTCATCATCACTATCATAGTGCACCTCAATGATATGCTTCTTACTCTTACCCCTACACCTATGATCTGGTTCCTAAGGCACCTTGCAACTGTAGCAAAGTTGTGTGCTCCTAATGGGTGTGGGGTTTCTCTATGCTTCCCTCCATCTAGTTGCTCTAGCTCTGATTCCCTCTACTATGTTGGTCCAATATATCACCTCATCTTCGCTCTAACTGGGGTTTTTCATGGATATAAACTTTTGGAGCGTTATTAGAGGCCCAAGTCTCTCACAAAGTGCATTATATTCTCTTTCACAACTCACGGCTTCTCCAACAAAATCTATAGACCCCATCTTTCCTTATGAAAGATCCCTCAGGCTGGCAAGAGTCTAAGCTCTGAAACCACTGTAATGATCCCAAGCCATTATGCAAGGATCATCACGGTTTTGGTGTCTTTTTAAACTTTTTCTGAGTGAGGTATTTCGTCAAACACTTTGTTGTCCTACTTGTTTAGATGTGTTCACTTGTTGAATGGCCTCTTGATTTCGGCCTTAGGGTTTAGTGATGTGTTGATATGTGTGTATGCATCAAATAACAAGAAGAGACAACCATGGAACATACCTCAACCATATGCAATATGATAGACAAGCCAAAACATCTCAAACTGCTTTTATTCATGAAATAGAGAAACCTGCTACAATGAAGATGTCGATCTGGAATGCTCAACAGATGGCCAAGAAGATAGACAATAGAGCTGCTACAAAATGCTCTCGATAATACAAAATAATCCTCCAAAGGTTGGATAGGAAATGAAGCCCAATGCCACGTCCTGCTAGATAGCTAAATCTCCTCAACAATTCGACCCTAGTGCCAAAGATGTCCAATCACCTCAAGGAAGATGCCAAATAGTAGATCAGGTGATGGTAAGAACAACCCAGGTGCCTGAATCTCCCAGATCCCTCTCAAACCCTGTAGATCTAAACTCCTCCACTGAATGGTGCGCCCCACTGGATGACTGAAACCCTAATAATCCGGCCTCTCTCCTAGAGACCTCCAACAACTCCACCAATCCACTAGAATGATAGATCAGGGCACAACAATGAATACCCAAGTGCTCAAATCATCAAAATACTTGCTAGATCCTTAGATCCAGCTACCCTCCAAATAATGGTGCGCCCTCCTCTTGGGAAATCGTCCCATTGTCAATACAAATAATCCTGCCACTGAAATGCCTCCGAAAACCCCCAAGAGTGATTCTAGGACACCTGCAAGTAAAACCGAATACCTGGAATTCCCGAAATCACTTCTCCTTAGCTAGGACGAATTCTCCCTCAATGAATGGTGTGCCCCCCTTGCTGGAAACCCCCAACTGGTGTGCCCTCTCTCTATCTGCACAAGTAACTGATGTGGAATCCTCCTGCAACTGAGTAGATCTGGAACTAGAATGGTGTGGGAGCGTATTTCATCTCCGAGACCAATCTTGGGACAAGGTAGGTGGGATCTTTCACCACCGAATCATCCTCTAGGGTTTGTTAAGTCAAAACCCTCAAAACCCCCAAGAGATGGGTCCTCTAGCTAGAAGCCAGATATCAAAATGATAATCATACATGAATGCGGAGTAGAGGCCCTTGCCTTCCTTTTATACTTTTTGGCTCACCTTGTCCCTCCAAAGTGACTTTCATTTTATTAATATTTAATTAATTAA
>JASDQU010738514.1:136353-169780 GCA_032191745.1 Picea mariana | reverse complement strand
CTATCGACAGGCATTGAAGGATGTGGGAAAAATTCCCCATCATTTCGTCCCTCTGTCACGTGAGAGCTTGCTCAAGCAACAAACTAATAAGATCGTCTGCTCCGTCATTTTTCTTTTCTTCCGCCATTGAGGGTTTCTTGGGTGTGCGAGAGCGATTGTCCTCAAGAGAGACAAAATCAATACCCAACTTGCTATACTCGGACCTCGTCGGGGACATGCACTGAAAAAATGATCAAGAGCATCCTGCTCTGATACCACTGATCCGGATTATTTTCGACATGAAATGAGATCGAAGATATAATAAATAAATGCATAGAGATATCGAAAATATTCAATAATATAACAGAAATATATCAGATATGCAACCATAAACACAGAGGTAGAAATATACACGATTTCTATTAATGAAAGAAATGTACAGAGACTGTAAAAATACAGAGTGAAAGACTCGCTAGAATGGTGGCAGCTTATCTCTGAGAAGAGATGTGACGGCTACTTGCATTCACAAGAAGATGATTACAATGAGGATCTGAAGACCTTTTTACAATAAGCAGGAATGCAAAAAACCCTAGACATCCAAAAACCTAACCCTAGGAGATGAAGCGCCAAAATTCATGTGGGTCCCATTTGGGTAAGTGAGTACATCAACTTCCCCGGGTCGTAACTTTTGCATACGATCTCCATTTTAGGCGTGTGATAGCTCATTGGAAAGGTATCATTGAGGAGATTCATTTCAAGGGCTCAATTATGCATTTGGATATCATTTAGAACCTCAATCTTGAAAAACCTTCATTTGGGCCCTCAAAATGGCCCCGGAAGTTAAAACCTGCTAAAAATAGTAAATTACCAAAATTGCCAGAAAACTGTTTTGAGCCAGTTCGAAAAGGTGGGTGGCCACCGATATCCACCTGGATCATACCAAATGCACGTCGATCCGAGTTTTGAGAAGCACACTAGAAAGTAGGAAGATGACCGTCAGAATCAAGAAAGGAATCGTGAGGAAATCTCCCCGAATGATTACAACCAGTAGCACAAGGGAACATGGAGTAGACAAAGGATGAGTTGGCAAGGAAATTAATATTTCCTTGGTTCCAGAAAAGATACATGGAATGCAGGCAGGTGGCCTAAGTGTGCGAGGTGGTTAATCAATAGAGCAAGTGGAGCAAAATTGATAGAGACGGAGCTCTCGGAGCAGAGAAAGCTATAAAATAAAGCAATGACCACATAAATAGAGTTACTCATTTAGTGAATTCATTAAGTTGTTGTTGTTTTTCATTGTCAGAGAGCTCGCTCTAAGACTCTATAGTGTTGTAATGATGCAATGGTTCTGATTGTAAGTCTGAGTCTCTCATATGTCTAAAGTCTGAAAGAGTGCACAAGGCACAATGTATTGTAATTATGGGAAATGCCTAAGGGAATATGAAACTTTGTTGTTGTCAAAGTATCTTTTCTTAATGTATTCTTGTGTTCAATGGAATGAAAAGAATAATACATTTGCATCGATTATAATCTATTATGTGTTACTCATGTGGTATTTGGATATGTGTGTGTATTGTTTGTATGTACTGATAATAGTAAGTTGTCAGTTATGGAATGTATGAATGTCAACCCAGATGGATTTGTGTATGTTTTGTCTGTCATCCTTGACACAAGACCAGATGGTCTATGTGATCCTCATTTTGTCTGGGGTGAGACCTTCATTGGCCTTAGTTGAACATTGATATGTCGATGCTTTGGGTTTTTTTTGGGTCAAATCTGGAAGAACCCTAGGTATAAACCCCCCAGTGTTAAGAAGGACATGTGCAAGAATGAAATGACCCAACAAATGATTCCATTGTTGGGACTTGAAAGTATTGTATTGAACAATGAAGTCAAGAAATGAGGTGGTATCCATCTCAGGAGGAAATTCAAGATTGGGTAACTGCAAAGGAACATGAGTTTTCTCTGTGGGAGACTCAAGGTCTAAGATTCAATGTGAAGAGATGGAAGGATAAGTATCTCTACACTAATATGCATGGGAAGTTCTTTGTTGAATTCCCCTATTTTTTGTATGAATTGTTGAAAAGGAAAAATTCTACCAATTCTTCTTTATGGCCTCTAGAACTAGTGATTTGGGATCAAGCCACCCTTGATAGGCCAAGGCGTTGGACAATAAGTGGAATCGAGCCATTAATTTTTTGTTTTCTCAAGTAAAGGAAGGATATATTGTTGAATTTGTTGTGGAGTACATTGATTCTTTCAGTGAGGCTGAAATAAAATTCGTGGAAGGTCCAAGAAAATGAATGCTAGAAGAAATTTCATTCTGCATCAAGATGTTGTTCGTGGAGAAAGGGGTGATGCACATGGAACCCAACAGGATGGATAAGTAAACTCTTGTACCACTAGGGGGGTTTGAAAAGATGAGAGAAAAATGAGAAAGGAGTTGGATCCATTGAGGAGGATCCAGAAGTCGTTGAAATGAGGTGAGGAACGGTATTGACCCGAAGAAACGAGAGAGAGAGAGAGAGAGAGAGAGAGAGAGAGAGAGAGATGCAAGAAGAGTTGAGCTGATAAGGAAAGTGGATCAAAGAATTGTTAGAAAGTTAGCAAGGGGAACGCGACAAAGGGTCGAGCCCAGGATTAAGAGAAAAGAGACCACACCTGGAGGAAGTATTGAAGAGTGTGTTGTACCAGAGAGGAGCACATGTGAAGATAGGCTCATAAAGAGGCACAACGTTGAGGATAGGGTGTCCAGTGGGGATACCAGAAACATTAGTAGGAGTAGGAGTAGGAGTAGTAGTGGTCCCAGGGCCTAGGAGACGAATTCCAATCCCCTTGGTTATTGTTGAGTTCCTCAACCTCAGAGGAAGATGAGGCATAGGGTAGAGGTGCAAAAGAAAGGAAGGAAGACATAGGAACCCCTAGTGGTGGGGGAGAAGAATTGGAGATTGTAGATGGTCTTGTGTGGTTGTAGGTAAGAAATTATTTGGGTCACCTCACAAGGAATGTCAGAAGAATATGGACTTACCACCCCCTTTGAACCACCCCCCTTACGCATTTATAATCAAGAAGAAAGAACAATAGGTAGTGAAGCGAACAGAATAGGAGAAGGAGGACAAGAAAGAGTAGAAGGAGATATAAGAGAAGAGATGAGTGAAAAACAAGGTGAATTTAGTGCTACTTCATTGAGAACAATATCAATGTGGAGAATATCGACACCAAGCAGTCAAATAAAAGGATTTGGTTCAAAGTTAAGGATGGTGAATTAGGATAGCACCCTAAGGCTACCCATGTTCCATGGAATGGGTAAGGATGATGCATAACAACATTGGTTCACATGTGAAGCAATATGGTCTATGAAGAGGATCACATATGAAGCAATAAAGGTTGCTTAGTCAGAAACCACATTCAGGGACAGAGCCTTGACATGGTATATGAAGTACAATGTCACTGCATCGGTGGGACAAGCAAGGTCCCTAACAAAGATCAAGAAAGATATGCTTAGGAAATTCCAAAAACCTAAGTCTAAGTGTTAGTGTATTACTAAGATAAAAAAGATCAAACAAAAACAAGGAGAAGTCGTGTGGGACTATGACTAGCGGTTCAAAATTTTATTGGATAGGTTGACGTTCCAAATCCAGGAAGTATAGCATAGAGAGTGGATTATTGTGGGGTTTCTACCCCATATCTGAGTCCCACTCACCCAGAAAAGGGTGACAACTCAGGAAAAATCCGTGGAGATTTCCATGCAGTTGGAGGCTACACCAGGAGGGGAAGAAACGTCAATAGGATTAGCTTAGGTGCAGTCACAATTGGCCAATATAACAATGCAATTGCAGGACATGGTGAAGACAAAATTCGTACACGATCACGTATGGTGTACCATATGTTGATATGAAGGGCATCGCAAGGACGAGTGCCCTGTACTTCTGAATTATGTGGCAACAAGAGTGCCAAGTCCATTTCGAACTAGACCTCAGGTGGAATGGTGAGAGATCTGTAGATAGGGGGGACATGTACTATCATGTTGCCCAACTTTGGATAATTATCAAAATATGCACCATACTTTGTTCTGTGAGTTATGTAAATATGTGGGACATGATTTCAATAACTATCAATCACACCAACTAATGCAAGACAGTACCCATGATGCATCTGGGAACAACAAGAACAGAATGGTGGTGATCATGGTAGTTTTGAGAGAGGTGGATACCAAGGAGGTCCTCGAGGATGATATGGATGTGGTAACGGATGAGGATATGGAGGAGGGGCAGGCATAGCCCCCACTTGTTTTGATTGTGGAGAGATTGGTCATTTATCAAGGTTTTGCACCAAATTGTGTGTGCTTTGTGCATGTTGTTACAGTCCCAAGCATGTCATAGAGGACTATCCCAACTTAATGAATGAGTGGGAAGAAAAGAAGATGCATTACAATATGGTGCATGTTGAGCCACACAATAATAAGAAGGATGAGGAAGTTGATGCCTGGGTGATAACCCGAGGCAGAGCGAAGATAGGAAGGGACTTCAAGCAGGTTGAGAGCTCAGGTCAAAAGTTGGAGGGGAAGCTCAAAAAGGAAACACAACCCCCTCCCAAGTTCGATGTTTCCCAACAAAAGCAATTTCTACGCGATGCGCAAAGAGACATGGAAGAAGAAAGAGTGTGTGAAGAGTTGCAGTGAATGACACAAAGATCACTTGAGGAGAATCGAATCCATTATTAAGAATTACAGTGAGAAACAAAACTCTCACTTTAGGAGGCTAGAATCCATGATTAAGAAGTACAATGAGAAACACAACTCGCACTAGAGGAGGCTTGGATCTGCGAAGAAGTTTAGCAGGCGACACGGTGGTCACTAGAAGAGGTTCATGCCTAGGAACAACTGCAATGCATGATGCAATGGTCGTTGGAGGAAGCTTTTACAACACAAAGGTTGATGGAAGAAGCATGAATATAATATGATCTACAATGTGTTGATAAAAGAGTGATTGATAATCATCAACTTGAGGATTTGAAGCACACAATGTGTGAAGAAGCATTGCACAACTTGGGTCATGAGACAAACATTGAAGATCGAGTAAGTAATTTCTTGCGTTGTTGTTTGAGGTTGATTAACGATCTTGATGTGGGCAAGTAGTTAATGTAGATGTTAGCTACTTGTATGGGGAAAGAGATGATAGGTAGAAATATATCATCTCCCCTACTAGAAAGGGAGGTGTTCCCGATCAGTGAGTATAAACACACTAGCAGAGAGTTCAAAATGATAGTTAAGCTTGGTGGCTTCAGCATGGATGGAGTCATGTTGGATATGGGTTCCGACGTGAATATTATACCAAGGAAGTCCTAGGAGTTGATGGGAAAAATGAGTCTAGTTTGGTCACCCATCCAGCTGGTATTGGAAAATCAGTACAGGATCTACTCTATAGGCTTATGCGAGTAAGTTGAGGTGAATATACAAGGGGTGAAAACAAAGGTTGAATTTGAGGTCACGGAAATTATGGATGACTCGGACACCTACCCTGCATTATTGGGCATTCATTGGGCCTTTGAAAATATCATGGTACTCAATCTGAAGAAGTGGTAGATGTTCTTTGAGATAGACACCCTGCAAGTGAACGCACCTCTAGATCCAAACGAAGGAGATAGGTACAATGAACTAGTGGATGAGGATGCACAAAGATTTGTAATTGAAAACATTTATAAGATCATTGGCYGCATGGAATACTACATCAATCCCACCGCAGATGGATTTTTAATTTGGTCGAGCATCAAGTTTTATGACGTTGACTCTGAAGATGCTATGGAAAGATGGAAGAAAAAGTTGTATAAGGTCTCTACTCATCGATGTGCGAGGATAACTAGATTAGTTTGTTGGATCATATCAAAGTTATGTGATTCCCTGATATTTGATGGAACAGGATCAGTACAGGCATTCCTAGTACAGATCGAGAAGGTTTTCCCAGAAGAATGGAGGATTAGGGCCATGGATGTTATGGTTCAGGGGTGATCCGAAAAGATCTTTTAAAGACTATATGGTTGAGTTTTAAAAACACGATTTTATTAACCATTTAGGAATTTGAAGAAAGAGGATGAATCAATGATATAACATGGCAGCCATAATAAGATATGCAGATCTAAAAGTAAGCACAAAGAATCATCAAACCATAACAGCAAAATTGTTAACGAAGTTTGGAAATATCGTCTACGTCTCTGGGCCTCTGTCTCAGTGGGTGAGGCTTTCTTATTTCTCTTCAAAGCTTCAAAAGTAATTTAGAAAGGTGTCAAATGGATTACAAACTGGGCTGGCTGTGTTCTTCTATATCTCAATAACCCAACACAACTGATGGCACTGAAAATGGTTGAGCGAAGCTCCTGAAATTGGCTCACAAAGATCCTCTCCTCAATAGCTTCCCTATATAAAATTGACTTTGGCTTCACAATTCTATAGCATTTATCCTCTTTTTAACATGTCCAAGGCTTCCAAGTAACTTTGGTTTATATAGAATTGAAGTAACATCCTCCCAACTTCCTCCCAATATCTGGCCTCAAAAAGGGCTTCAGATCTCCCAAAAATGACTAAAATCTCCCAAAATTAGGCTAAAATCTCAATAAAAATAATAATATAAAGTCTGAAACCCAAATTTGCACATATGGGCATGCCATCCCCCTTTACCTGGGCCCCTAGTCATATGAGCGCTACCATGTGGCCTCAGGATGGGCGCTAACAGTTGAGCCTTGGTCGTTAGGTCATGGTTCTATGTGCATGGCCATATGGCCGCGCCCTAACTCCCACATGCCCACAACTACCCTATCGTTAGCCCCTGGTCGGGACCTTGCTGACTGGGGATTTATCCAAAACCTACGACATTATCAACTTATAACCAATTATTTTCGTATAAGGGTTAAGTCCCATGGTTAGCCTAGTCGGTCCATTGGTGGTTGCGAAAACTTTGGCTTGCTCGGAGGTCGCGGGTTCGATTCCCCCAGAGGAGAAACAAAAATTTTACCCATCCAACCTTGTCCAAATCCATGGTGCCATGTGTCACCCTGTGATTCGGCCACGTGTCACCCTAGGATTGGCTCGTACTGTTGACGCATCGGTCCAGTCAACTGCCCAGTCAACACTGCCATGTCATCGTTGTACCTACCACATGTCGCACTATCATACATGCCATTTCATCAGTGTACATGACACGTCACCACCGTACATGCCACGTGTCACACTATCGTACCTACCACATCATGTATGAACTGCCACGTGTCATCTGTACGGTGCCACGTGCCATATGTATGGTGCCACCAGTCGCATCCGTACAGGTGCCAACTCAGCCTGAATGTGTCGAATCTAAGTGACACATGTCACCTCCTAGTGACTGCACGTTAGCATGATGATATCATCATGACATCATGCTGATGTCACCTATCGTACTGCTGATGTCAGTGTTGACTTTGACCCAGGTGACTTTTTTCATGTTTGGGAATTTGATCAGAACGCAATAACTTTCGCATACGATGTCTATTTGAGGAAAAAATTATATGGTCGGAATCAACATGATGAGACGGATGCAATGGCACTATTTTCATCTGATTCTGAGAACTTTTATTTTTAGGCCTTCCTGGATCCATTTTGGATCACGCCTCCACATTAAGACCTTTTGGTCCTCCAAAAGGATACTAACCAGTCATCAAGTGTGGGATAGGCCACCCCACTTGTTCTCTGTCTTTAAACTAAGTCCTGTGCACATGTCTTATCAATATCAATTGAAAAACAACCATGACAATTGATAACATATTGTTAGCCACTTGTACTCTGTCACATCTTACTGAAGCCACTATCATCCAAGTTGAAAACATTAGCAATGATAACATCAGAAATATGACTGCAAATGAGCTAATATGTTTGTAGTACTTGTACGACATTAGTTTATCTTGAAGCAAAGTATGATTGAACTTCCATTGTACAACCATCTTATGCTCATGCTTAAGATCAATTGCTTTATTTGTCACAGTTATAGGTGTGTTGCCTACATAAGATGCCTTCCTTAATTGTTCCATTGTTTGAAGAGATTGATTCACTTTTAAGTGATGAGCATGTATAACATATTCATTTCCTTCTTTGATTAGGTGATATTGATTATGTTCCCTGTAGAAGATTGCTTTGCGATCATACAAATAAGGACTGCCTAAGACCATTCCACATTCATTGAGTGGCACCACATCACATGTTACCTCATCCGCAAATTGTGATGAAATTGCAAACTTTAAAGTGCATTGCTTTGTTATGTGCAATTTATGATTGTTGCTTATCCATTTGAGTAAGTAATTTTTATGATGCATCTAAGTGTTTAATCCCAATTGTTGAACCACTTCCTCTGAAATCAAGTTAGATTGAGATCCACTATCTATGAATGTGTCAACCTTAGTATTCTTCATTATGACCCTTATGTGAAACAATTTACTTCTAGAATCATATCCATCACCAATTTTACGTGTGAAACCAACTCCTGTGATTTTAGACTCATCACCCAAATCTGATCCCAACTTTGTTGGTCGTGTTGTTGTTGCAGTTGTTTGCCTCCCTTTCCTCTCTTTGAACCATTTCAGTCTCTTCTCGGAATGCAATTGCCAGCAATGGTCATCACCATGCCCTTATTTGTTGCAATGCTTGCAAGAGAGCTTCTCTTCCTTTCTTGTCACTGAATTTGTTTTCTTGACATTCCCCTTCCTTTTGTCCTCTCTTCTTGAAGATGATTCCCCTGATACACCAACTCTTTTTTTCCCTACCTCAATGTATGTTGCTTGAACAAAAACCTCATCAAGATTAGTAGGTCCAAACATAAATACAGTGCTATGAATGTGTGCAAGTAAACCTCCTATATACTTCATAAGAGTTTCTTGGGTATGTAATGGAATGTCTAACATTAATGTCATCTTACGAAATTCATCTGTGTATTCTTGCACTGTTTGTCCCTTTCTTAGTTTAAGACCTTTCCATTCAATTAAATCCTTCTCTTTATAACCCAAAGGATAAAATTGTTTTTTAAGTGCAGAAACACAAACTTTCCATGATGGAAATACATTACCCACTTGTTGTTTTCCATTTTGCAACTTTCTTTGCCACCAGATGAGTGTTGTGCCTGCAAGTCGAAGCAATGCCAACTTGATTTGAGTTTCCTCATCCTTGATTTGTTGCACACTGCAATAAACTTCCATCTATATGACCTAGTTATCAAGCCTCTCTACATTGACTTCACCATCATACATGGGTAATTCAAACTTCACATCAAGCTTAACTAAAGGCATATCATGTTTATGTTTATGGGAATGTTTTCTTGCGGTGGATTTGGAACTTGTACTTGAAGAAGAAGAAGGGGGTGAAGGAGGAGTTTTAGGAGGATCCTCTCCTTCTTCACTTTTGGATTTTGAAGATTCACCTATAATCGGTCTCTTCCATTCCAAGTAATCGTCATATAAAACCTTTACCATCTCCGACATGGCAAAGAAGGTATTTTGAAACTTTATCTCAACATGAGAATGTCCCTCTTCTAATGCCATCTTCTCACTTTGAGAAGTTATCTTTCTCGATCCAATCTCAGTATTCTCTTCAACAAGCTCGCCTTCACCATGATTCAGATTTTCCCTGGTAATCATGCAAACTCAAAAACCAATCGTCAACCTGCTCTAATACCACTTGATCCGAAAAGATCTTTTAAAGACTATGGTTGAGTTTTAAAAACCTGAGTTCATTAACCATTTAAGAATTTGAAGAAAGAGGAAGAATCAATGATATAACATGGCAGCCATAATAAGATATGTAGATCTGAAAATAAGCACAAAGAATCAAAAAACCATAACAACAAAATTGTTAACGGAGTTCGGCAATATCGCCTACGTCTCTAGGCCTTTGTCTCAGTGGGTGAGGCTTTCTTATTTCTCTTCAAAGCTTAAAACGTACATCATAAATGTGTCAAATGGATTATAAATTGGTATGGTTTTGTTTTGCTAGACCTCAAGAACCCAACACAACTGACGACACTCAAAACGGTTGAGTGAATCTCCCGAAATTGGCCCGCAAAGTTCCTCTCCTCAATAGCTTCCCTGCATAAAACTGACTTTGGCTTCACAATTCTATAGCATTTCTCCTCTTTTGAACCTATCTAAGGCTACCAAGAACCATTGGTTTATATAGAATTGAAATTGGTAACATCCTCCCAACTTCCTCCCAAGACCTGGCCTCAAAAAGGGCTCCAAATCTCCCAAAATTGACTAAAATCTCCCAAAATCAGGCTAAAATCTCAATAAAAATTATAATATAAAGTTTGAAACCCAAATTTTCACATATGGGCATGCTAGCCCCCTTTACCCGAGCCCCTAGTCATATAAGCGCTGCCATGTGGCGTCGGGCTGGGCACTAATTGTTGAGTCTTGGTCGTTAGGTCATGGTTCTATGCGCATGGCCATATGGTCGTGCCCTGTCTCCCACACGCCCGCAACTACCCTATCGTTAGCCCCTAGTTGGACGGGGCTAACCAACATCGACCAGGGATTTACCCCAAACCTCTGCCATTATCAAATTATAACCAATATTTGTTGCATAAGGGTTAAGTCCCATGGTTAGCCCGGTCGGTCCGTCGATGGTTGCGAAAACTTTGGCTTGCTCGGAGGTCGCGGGTTCAATTCCCCCAAAGGTGAAACAAAATTTTTACCTAACCAACCTTGGCCAAATCCAGGGTGCCATGTGGCACCCTGTGATTGGGCCATGTGTCACCCTGGAATTGGCTCATACTATTGACGCATCGGTCCAATCAGCACTGCCACATCACCACCATACCTGCCACATCACCACCGTACCTACCATGTGTTGCATTGTCATACCTACCACATCATTACTGTACATGCCACATCACCATCGTACCTACCACATGTTGCACTATCATACCTTCCACGTCATGTACAGACTGCCATGTGTCATTCATATGGTGCCATGTGTCGCTTCTGTACAGGTGCCAACTCATCCTGAAAGTGTTGAATATGAGTGACACATGTCACCGCCTGGTGATGCCATGTCAACATGATGATGTCATGCTGATGTCACTTGTCGTATTGTTGACGTCAACATTGACTTTGACCCAGTTGACTTTTTGCATGTTTGGGAATTTGATTAGAACGCGATAAATTTCGCATACGGTGTTTGTTTGAGGAAAAAATTATATGGTCGGAATCAGTGTGACAAGATGGATGCAATGGCGCTGGTTTCGTCCAATTCCAGTAAATTTTAATTTTAGGCATTCCTAGATCCATTTTGGATCAAGGGGACACCTATGCGATGGTGGGCAACACATCACACGAATCTTCAATACTGGACGCAAGTGGTCGAGCTAATCAAAGTTAGGTTCCATCCAATATTGTATTTTGAACTGCCCAATCATTACAAGGGAATTGAGGATCTCCACGAACACATTGATTTTTGCAAATGATGTTGAGCCTCTAAGAACATTCCCCTAACCCAATGGGTCCATCGGTTCATCCATACTATGTATATGGTTCTAAGGATTTTTTATATCCAGGAGGAGCTCATAAGGTAAATGTGAACTAGACCCATGTAAGTTTACATTTTTGCTCAGCATTCCACTTCACAACAAAAGATCTGGCTCAAAGAGAGGCCCTCCTCTAGATTAAGGACTTTATATTTCATCGGTATCTAAAGGAAGCCACACCCATGGAAGTATGCCCATATCATCGTCTAGTAGAAAAAGTGAAAGAGGTGGTCCATTTTTGGAAGGTTGATGTCGACAACGTTGATGATGAGGACACATGGGGAATACAGATTAACGAATCCAAAGTAGAGCGTGCACTGAAAGGTAAGGCGGTGATGATAGTTGTACCATAATCTAATGGTCTGATTAAAACCAAGAAACATAATATTGGCACTGAGGAAGCGCCCAAAATGGCCATCATTGGAGACTGTTAGGATAAGGAGACGGTCACGTAAGTTGTTGACCTACTCAAATTATATGCGAACTTGTTTCCCCAGAGATATTTAAAAATGAAGGGAATTGCAGGATTGTTGGGGGCTATGAAAATTTATCTGAAACAGGATTCCAAAATGATCAAGAGAAGACCTTATCGATTGAATCCCAAATATAAGGAAAATGTGTGCAAAGAACTAGATTATATGTTGGATGTTGGAATCATTGTTCCTGTGAACGAGTCTAATTGGATTAGTCCTATGGTTGTGCAACCTAAGAAGACTGATGATATTGGGATCTGTGTAGATCTAAGAAGTCTCAATGCATCCTACATCCATGACCCTTTTCCTACCCCTTTCATAGATGAGATGCTGGAAAATGTTGGAGACCAGGAAGCCTACTCTTTTACATATGAATTTCAGGGTATCATCGGGTTCGGATCATAAAGGAAGATCAAGCCAAAACAACCTTTGGGACGGAATGGGGGTCGTTTGTGTACACTATAATGCCTTTGTCTTAAAGAATGCCCCCGCAGTGTTTTCCCATATAGTGGTCACAACCTTCAAGGAATTCATCCACAAGTTTCTTGAAGTTTATTTAGATGATTGGACAATATTCATTTTGTTGAAGGAACACATGCAAGCTCTTTGGTTGATGTTGGATCGATGTCACCATCTCCAGATTTCATTCAGTTTGAAGAAGTGCATCTTCTATACACCATTTGGCACATTGTTGGGCCACGCTATGTGCAAGGATGGATTATTAGTAGATCAAGCTAAGATCACATCCATCTCGGATATGGTGGCCCCAACTTCGGTCTGTGAGTTGCACGTGACATTGGGTTATACAAGATATTACCAACAGTTTATTCAAATTATGCCAAAATTGCTACCCCGTTGGAGAAATTGTTTCACAATGAAACTAAATAGAGCTGGACCTCAGAATGATAGGAATCCTTGGATACTCTCAAAGAGAAACTTTTCACGTCACTAATTTTGGCTTTTATTGACTGTTCTAAGCTCTTTCATGTCCACGTAGATGCCTCATCCATTGCACTAGGCGTGGTTCTTGTGTATCCAGATGAAGGTAATATTGACCATCCAATATATTTTTCCATTTTCAAGTTGTCCGATGCAGAAAATAATTATACTACAATAGAGCGTGAGGGCCTTTCCATGGTATATGTGTTGCAGAAGTTTCTCCAGTACTTGCTGGGGACCCCTTTCAAATTATTTACATACCACTCTATGCTAAAATATTTGGTCAACAAGCCAATATTAGGAGGAAGAATATGTCGTTTGTTGCTTATTTTTCAAGAGTTTGAGTTTGAAGTCATTGTCAAGCTGGGAAAATAAAATGTTGGCCCAGATTATCTGTCATAGTTGGAAACTAGAGAAGCTAGTTGGAGCCTAGATGATGAACTCCTAGATGCATAACTCTTCCACATCAAAGAAGTTCTTGATCAATTGGCCCAGATCACTGAATTTATCATGTCAGGACACATTCCACTAGGGTATATCCAGGCTCAACACCGTCTACTAATGACCCATAGTGCATATTATCAATTGATTGTCAGGAAGATGTATAAGTTGGGCCCATATGGAATCATGCATCGGTGCGAGTTAGAACATGAACAAGACCCCATTATTTATGAAGCACATGAGTGTATTGTTGGAGGACACAATGTAGGTAAATATATAGCATGCAAGGTTCTTCGTGTGGGGATTTGGTGGCCCTCCCTCTTTTCATATGCCAAGGACTATAGTAAGAGTTGCGACGTGTGTCAAAAAATTGGAAAGCCTTGTTGGGGAGATGAGATTCCTTTGTTTCCAGTGATCATGCTAGAGTCGTTCAACAAATGGGAAATAGATTTTGTGGGACCCATCACTCCCCCCATGTGTTGCACAGGTGCATGCTACATAACTACGACCACTGAATATCTAACCAGATAGGTCGAAGCCATGTCAGTTAAATATTGTTTAGCATAAATGGTAGCACAATTCATTTTTGAAAATTTAATTACCAGATTTGGTCATCCATGGGTGTTGATGAGTGACCAGGGCTCACATTTTATGAACGAGATTATTCATAAACTCACTCGAGAGTTCATGATCCATCACCATAAAATCACTCCCTATCATCCTCAATCCAATGGTATGGTTGAAGCTTTTAATAAAATTTTAGAGTGTGCTTTAACCAAGGTTTGCAATGTGCAGCGGGACAATTGGGATCAACACATCCTTGTAGTCTTATGGGATTATCAAGCAACATGAAAAAGGATGAAAAAGTGTGTTCCATTCAGCTTGGTCTATGGGAAAGAAGTTGTCATGCCGCTAGAATTTTTTGTTCCTAGCATTTAAGTTTCCCTAGCAACCTAGATGTCAGATGAAGAGTCCCTTCAACACAAACTATATGAACTCATGGAGCTAGAAGAGGACTGTATGATGGAAGGATTCAGCCAGAAGGTTGAAAAGGAGAGAATAAAGGCATGGAACGATCACAACATCTGCCAAAAAATCCTCCAACCTGGATCTTTAGTTTTGTTATATGACAACAAATATTTACATCACCGTGGCAAGCTTTGTATGCATTGGTTGGGTCCTTTCTGGTTAGTCTACATCAGTGAAGTAGGTTTCGCCAAGATAGATACATTACAAGGATAATCGCTCAATGGACTTATTAATGGTATTGGGTTGAAGGTGTACTATGGCCTGCAAGGTTCAATCGTCACTTAGCCTCTTCTCTCACTCAGATTTTTGTTAGAGTAGGAGTAGCATAGTATGTATAGAAGATAGAAGAATAGATATTTGGCATAATTTTCCATTTTGACGACACAACCTACACTCTAGTCACATAGGCGGCTTAGATGGATTGACAGGTTGCATATTTCCAAGATTTCCCAATTTAGGTCAAATTTATATCCCATGTACGAAGTTTTGGTTCGGGAAAAGGATTCACACAAGACTAGGTTGAACTATCTGTCACTGCAGTGCATTGAAGGGTCAAGCAATAAGATTCGAACAGATCACACATAGCCTTGGCACGTAAGAATATATGATGCCACATTCCAAAAGGAACATCACCATTACAATAGATCTGAACCATTATMTWGCCATCCATGAATCTCCATTGGAATTMTATACTTCTTCCCYRCTCCATATCATTGGTTGGTTCCTTTCCTTTTTCTTTTTCTRGCCCAACCCACCAACTATTTCCACTCCATAAATTCCCACTTCCACTCATGCAATCGCTGGAGTAATTCTCCATGTCCCATTGTTCGTCAACCCTGTCCGTCRACCATATCCTTGATTTTYCCCATGTCTGCTATTCCTATTCCATTTTCTACTAATCCCCTCCCACCTAGTTCAAGTCCCCTGCCATGGCCCAAATTCACAGACATTCTGGGACATTTGATGCCTAGTTCAGAAAAATATCTCAAGTACCAACAGTCCAATTTTCATGAAGGTTTCCATTTTTCATTAGCTATTAGGAAGAGGGCCCACCCTTTTATTTTTAAACAATGTACCACCACAGTCATCATAATTCCTTGAACTGTGTTTCAAATATGCGACAGTGTGCCAACTCTCTAAGCCCAAAGCTGGTTTTCCTATCGCCATGGATAGTCACCTTTGCTTATGAATGAAGTTCCAATCTTTTGGATGATGATGATGATGCTCTCTCTTGAGGGAGACTAAGCTAATATAGAAGAGTGGTGTCTATATGGTGGACTTTAAACATAACCCTCAACCATCACCACAGACACTAGTGAAGGGAAAGAGTCAAGCAGCTAGCTAGATGAAATCCAAATCCATCACTTACCTTGGCACATGCTTTACTCATTCCAAGTCCCTTGTCAGGGTCAAACTATAGCCTGACCAAATGATTTTCTCTTACTCAAACCTAGTTGCAACCACAACTTGTTTTGATGCTTTGGTCTGCGACTGATGATGATTTTCTCTAACTCAAGACAGTCGCAACAATATTTCCATGAGGCAGTTGGCTTGAGTACAAGCCAAGTAATAGTGGCGGGGGCTTGTTGGAACCCAAAGTTTTGGGTTACTATCACATTTGCGCACAAAAAAAATTGTGGGTTTCCATTCCAATTTTGCGTGCACCCAAGATAATGTGCAAGGATTGACAAGAAGTGCACACCAGATCATTTTTTTACATTGCACACCAAGGCCAAGTCCTACCAAATGTGCATTGGTACGAGTTTTGAGAAGCGCACCAAAAAACAAGAAGACAACCACTGGAATCAAGAAAGGAATCATCGAGAAAAATCCTTGAATGATTACAGCCGAAAACACAAGAGAACATGGAGAAGACAAAGGATGAGATGGTGAGGCAGTTAAGATTGCCTTGATTACATAAATAATACATTGAATGTAGGAAGGTGGTTGAATCATGTGAGGTGGTTAATCAGTAGATCAAGTGGAGTAGAATTGACAGAGATAGACTCGCTCGCAAAGTAGAGAAAGATATAAAAGGAAGCAACAACCACAGAAATAGAGTTACTCATTCAATGCATTCACTAAGTTGTTGTTATTGTCCATTGTCGCAGAGCTTTCTCTAAGACTCTGTAGTGTTGTAATGTTGCAACACTTATAATTGTGAGTGTGAGTCTCTCATATGTATAAGTCTGAAAGAGTGTGTGGGGCGCAGTGTATTGTAGTTTTGGGAAAGGCCTAAGGGAATATGAAACTTTGTTGTTGTCAAAGTATGTTTTCTTAATGTATGTTGGTGTTCAATGGAATGAAAAGAATAATAAAGCTACATTGATTCTGATCTATTGTGTGTTACTCATGTGGTATTTGGATATGTGTGTGTATTGTTTGTACATAATGATAATAGTAAGTTATCATCTATGGGATGTATGAATGTCAACCCAAATGGATCTGTGTGTATTTAGTCCTTCATCCCCGACACAATACTAGATGGTCTTTGTGATCCTCATTATGTCTCGAGTGAGACCTTCTTTGGCCTTGGATGAAGATTGATATGTCGATGCTTTGGGGTTTATGTTGGTCAACTCTGGATGAACCTTGGGTATAAACCCCCCAATGTTAATAAGGACATGCACAAGCATGAAATGGCCCAACAACAATCTAAGATTTTTTATGGATTCCCAATCATCATTATTATCTATGCCTCATACAAACGTTTCTTTGATTCCTGATAGATTTACTTCTACAAGTGGCAGAAGTTGGTGTCTAGGATTATTTGCACCAGAATGGAAAGTGTACAAAATGGGTAAATTAGCAATATTGAAATAACTATAAATTTCTGTTCATAGCTCATAATTGAGCAAGAAAGAAATAATTGGAATTCCCTTAGATAGGAGAATCCATCTTTCAACCTAGAAAATTGACCTGGGAAGTATATGGTACAGTCAATGCAAAATAAGATGACTGGTGGAATTAAAGAGCAGAACATAATTTATGTATTCCTTTCCAGAAATATGTATGTACATATTTTTCTAACAGAAAATTTATTTGGATGCACATTCTCTTGCATAATTTAGAGGTACAGGAAGAAATTTTGATTCATATATGAGAATTACAGCCATGGAAGATGCCCAAGGGTCCTACAGTCATGGAGAGGAATTCATAGGGATACATGTCAGTATGGAAAATGTTGAGATAAAATACAATGGAAGAAAAGAGTGGCAGGAGCCTATAACTATGAGAAGCCTGCAGAGAGAAGTGCAAAGTTAAAGGGCAGACAATAAAAATATTATGAAGGCTTAGGAAGAGATACTTTAGAGTGTGAACATGTTGCAAAGGCAAGAAAATAAATATTTTGGCACAAATAAAGCAGTTAGTGCTAGACAAGTGGCATCATCATTGTCCCATAGAATAAAGGATAAACATGGGTATGACAAGAAGTCAAGGAGCATGAGAATTCTCCATCATTCCCGAAAGTAATCCACTAGAAGAGATCATGCAAGTTCAGGGCTAGGTAGAAACCAAAGTATTTCCAGTGTGAGAAGACAAAGGAGAAGGAGTAAGGGAGACATCTTGCAAGGTGAACTGAGGAAAATCAAGCCACCAACATTCAATGGTGAGCATAGGAAGGGAGAAGAGGTTGAGACTTGGCTCTTCGAAATGAAGAAATATTTATAGTTGCATGATTATCCCTCTAGGATAGAAACAAGAATTGCAACCTACCACTTGCAAGTAAACGCAACCATGTGGTGGGATCATCTTAAGAAAGAAAAACACCTTGATGAGAGGAAGGTATCATGGAGGAAGTTCAAAGGATATTTCCAAGAGAAATATTTGTCTAAGAATTACTATGAAAGAAATATGAAAGAGTTGTTTGAACTCAAGTTGGGAAGCATGACAATGGATGAGTATGAGAAGAGGTTCTTTGAGTTGCTGAAGTATGTGGATTTCATAAATGATGACAAGGTCAAAATACAAAGGTTTATGAGCAGATTACCCTCTTCCTACAGTGAAAAAATACAATATGATAACCCTAGAACTTTGGAGGAGACTATAAGAAGAGAAAATCAACTTTATGAGTAGACCAGAGGGAGGTCGGTCTTTTAAAAAGCTTGGAATGACAAGATGAAAGAAAAGAGGGATCAAAGGAAAATAGGTTTTAAGCCACCAATTTTAAAGAACAAATCACAAGTAAATCAACAAGGATAATCAACCCAAAATAAGCATAAGAAAACAAAATCATTTAGGAAAAGGCCAAGACAACAACATGTACAATGTTGGGGATGTGAGGGAAATCATGTATATAGGGACTGCCCTCAAAAAGGTTGATTCGGATTTATGAGCGGGATGAAATGAAAACACAGATTTATAATATTAACATAGATACACAATGAATAATAATAGATATACAGTAAAACTTGACTTCTATTAAATAAGAAATATGTTGAAACTGTAAAATGCAGACTGAAAACAATCTTTCTAGAATGGTGGCAGCTTATCTCTGAGAAGAGATGTGATGGCTATGCTCATTCGCAAGAATATTAGTACAATGAGGATATGAAATCATTTTTACAATAAAAATGGATTCCAAAACCCTATACATCCAAAAAACCTAACCCTAGGAGATGAAGAGCCAAAATTCATGTGGTCCCCATTGGGGTAAGTTAGTACATCAACATCCCGGGGTCGTAAATTTTGCATACGATCTCCGTTTTGGGCGCACAATAGCTCGTTGGAAAATGTCTTGAATAGAAGCTTCATTTCATAGGATTAATCATTCCTCTGTAGGTTATTGAAGTGCCCAATCGTGAAAAAATGTCGTTTAGGCCCTCAAAATGGCCCCGGAAGTTTAGGACCCGAAAAACTGCTAAAAATAGTAAATTGCCAAAAAATTGTTTTGAGACAATTGTAATAGGTGGATGGCCACCCATATCCTCCTGGATCAATCCTCCCCCTTTAGGAAGAAAATTTCAAATTAACCAAAGAAATGTGTCCCAAGACACAGGAGGAGATAGAATACATGTTCAGGGTCCCTTATTCATCAACAATTGGCAGCTTGATGTATGCGATGGTTTTCTCAAGACTAGATATTGCACATGTAGTGGGATTTTTGAGTAGGTATATGAACAATATAGTTAAGGAACATTGGGATGAAGTAAAGTTGATTCTCAGGTATTTGAAAGGTACTTCTACTTATGCATTATGTTTTGTAGGTTCAGACATTGGGATATGTTGATTCAGATATGGTAGGTGATCAAGATAGCAAGAGGAGAACCACAGGGTATATTTTTACTGTAGGTGGAAAAGAAGTAAGTTTGATTTCAAAAACAAAAAAGGTTTTTTCACTTTCAACAACAAAGGAAGAGTATGTTGTTGCTACAGAGGCTAGTAAAGAGATGATTTGGTTACAGAGATTTATGGAGGAATTGGGAAAGAAGCAATAGAATATCAGGTTGTATTGTGACAGCGAGAGTTCCATTCATCTTGCAAAGAACTGATCTTTCCATTCGAAGACTAACCATATACATCTCAGGTACCATTTCATATGATTCGTCTTAGAATATGGACATTTGAAGTTGGAAAATATACACACTAGCCAGGCTCCTGCAGACATGTTAACAAATGGAGTAACCAAGGAGAAACTGAGTTCCTTCTCAGTTTCAGTTGGTCTTCAAGCATGAAGGTGAAGATGAAAAATTTTCCAAGTCCAAGAAGGATCATAGTCTGGCAGATACAGTAGCGGTGGAGYTGTTGAGATCAGTCTCCAAGTGGGATATTATTGGTTGTGGAGCCTRATAATATTCATGATTCATAGGTCTTTGTTTCTAGTCGTGTTTATACCYCATTAAGACTATACACCCCAGAATATTGTACACTCCTCTACGTGGGAGGGTTGCAAGGGGGGATTTCCCCCCTCTGCAGGGTCCGGGGGCTCATCCCCCCAGCTGGRGGGTCCGAGGGAAAGCAAGCCCCCGGTGGGGGTTCAGGGGACAACGTTCCCCGATGGGGGTTCAAGGGCGAAGCCCCCAAAGGAAAATTTTCCTTCTAAATGTATATCGTAATTTCATATTAAATCTAGATTGTTCATTATAAGGTCACATACCTGACTGTAGAAGTTATGTTAGGGTTTTTTTTCCCTATAAGGAAACCCTCTTTTATGAGGGAATTGTATTCCAATTATGTATCATTGTGAATATTGTATTCTGAGAGAGGAGATTGTGAGAAAAATAAGAGGAAGTTACAGTGGGTGTGTTGTAGGTTGTATCCCTTCATTTGATGGATAATAATAAAGGAAGGACCTAGCAATTTCTCTGGTGGACATAGCCCATATTGGGTGAACCACGTATATACATGTCTCTATTGTATTGTGTATTTTTTGTGTTTTATTTCCACATTTTTATTTTATTTTATTGCTCTACGATCCTATTTTTCTAACATAAAAAAACCTAACTAAAGGCAACCCAAAATTATGAATGGAGAGATTTCATAGTGTATTTTTAGAGGAAACAAAGGTTAAAGGTCAAGCAATTTTACCCTATATAATATAAGACATTAGAAATCCATGTATAAGAAAATACTTATTGTATAACAATTTTTTATAGTTTCTAGATTTGAGTACCTACATTATTGCTAGTATTTATGTGTCAAGTTTGACAATAACTAACTCCAATGGATTGATGCAAGTAGGAATGATCAAATGATCTTCAAGGTTTCCTTGACCTCATATTCAAACTTGATTAAAGGCCATTCTAAAACTCTACCCTTACCATAGACACAACATTTTTAGTAAACTTTTCTAGTTGTTGGCCTCATGTGTCCTCTCATTGTCCTTCTATGGATGCATAGTCTATGACACCTGGTCAATCAAGGTAAGGGATAAGCAATTCCAATTCATTTTAAGTTATGTTTTTTGGAATTAGTCGAGACAACACACTGACACAACCTAAAATACATTGAAATGTACACAATTTCCACATTGTTATTATCCCTTGCAAAGCATCTCACTTGTAATTAGTATCCCAATGTAAACCCTCGAAACTGTGAATTCATTGTACCAAAACACAATTCATGAAAACCAGGCTAACAAAAAGAGTGGTTCAATGTTTTTTATAGGCCTAAATTTCCCTATTCATACATACATGGCCTTGGCCCTCTTACTTGCATATTTTGCCAAAGAACTGCTGAGTAGCTCTTCTTAAAAAAACACTTTTTAGAAGATGTATGTTCCCTGCACCATTACTTCCTGCGTACATACTCTTTCTGCACCACTACAGCTCGTGTACATACGCATGATGCACCATTACAGCATGCGTGTACTTGCAAAAGTTGCAAGGAATTCGTTGAAATTTACGGGCTATTGGTAGTTTCCCAACTAATACACCTACTATAGCCTGTCACCCAACCAAATAGCCATCCTTTTGTTATATAAAAGGAGGTGTTGGGGTCTCATTTAATATCTAAGCATAAGAATAGTGAAACTCTTCCCGATTTCACTTCCCCTCCTTGCCCAAGATATTGTTTCCTTTAGTGAGAAATTGCCTCAGCATTCCCTCATTAGCCCCTTCTTCCTCCATTTAACCCATTCACTTCCATAGAAAAGATAAAAAGGTTGAGAGAAAAATTTCATACAAGGTGCACTTGGAGGATGGTGAAGAGGAGCCTGGACCAGGTTCGCAGAACGGTGGCTGACTTAGATTGTAAAGGTATAATCTTTGTATTATGAATAAAAGAATTACATTTTCCTGTCCCAAATGATGGTGTCTTGAGTAATTTTATTGATTTATGCTTGACATTCTAACATCTAACCCTAACTTATATATGGAATAACATGCTTGTAGTTCTTTGTTTGTCAATCTTTGGATGCAGGTAAACCATGGGAGGAGACGTCCAGTCAGTGGAACTTCGAAGTGCGAGGAGATCATCACCAGATGTGGGATTAGAGGTATAGTTACCCAATCTCTTCTCTTTTATTTATTTATATTAGTTTTGGTATGTTTGGGGTAGTATTGAGCATTAATTAGCTTTTATACAGTTATTTTCTCTACCTACATTATGAACCCAGGTGTAGTTAAAGGGGGGGTTTTCCTGCTAGCAGAACTAGCGACCATACTGGGGAAGCCTCTAGGGTTTTTTAGGGGATTTTGGGTTGTTTGATTGGTTTGTTTTCCTTTCAAGTTTCTTTCGAGTTTTTTGAGTCTGTCAAGGGATTCTGGTCACCTTTAGGTGCAATACCAGTTGTCCCTGCCCTGTAAGACTGCATGATCTTTTCTTTTTGGAAATATACAGAGGTGTATGCGCCCTGTCTTGAGTCAGCCTGCATACATAAGCGCTATGCTCAGTAAACAACCCATGTACATACGCAGGCTGCTGATGCAACAACTTGCGTCTCTGTTTCAAGAAATTTTTTGAAAAAGAGGGAGTTTTCCTCTTTCCTGATTGAAGTTCACACTTCTCAGGGCTTTCTTGGATCAGTCCAGAGTCTCTGTTTGTGGCCATAGCCTGGGTATAGGTTTCAATTTACTTGTTTTCTTAGTCTTTTTGTGTTTCCTAGCATTTTTAGCTTGAATTTTAAGGAAAATGAGTTGCATTTTGAAAAAAAAAAATATGAATCATGTATTCATCAGTTTCTTTTAGCATCTTTTGTTCGTTATGCTTTGATTGGAAGAAAATATTAAAAAAAAAACTAAGTTTGTTAGGTCTCTTTGTTTCTTTGCATTTGCTTTGCATTGTTATTTGAGAAAGAAAAAGAAATTAGCATAGTGTTGTGTTTTCTTCTCATCTTGAAAGCATTTCAAAAGAAAAATAAGAAAGATAATCCTTCTTTGTCGGTGTTCTTATAAGTTTTTTTTTGTAAGAGTCTTAACAACATTAGTTGCACTACCATACCTTTTGAGTAAATCAAGCCTTAAAATTATTGCCTAATCTAAAATACATTAGACTTTTTTGTTTGTAGGGTTCACAAACTAGTTTAGGGTTAGGGCCATGAATTAGGTTGGAGAGGAAACTCTTCAAGGACGTTAAATCAAACATTGGAGTATGAGTTAGGGAGTGCTTGAGTCCAGTGTCATAAAATTTATCTGGTACCCCTCTCTAACATAGGGGATAAACATGAGGTCGCATGAGGAAAGGCAGTGGAGATAACCCCTCCAAAGCCGAATTAAACGTAGTGGGGAACACATATTGAGGGTCTGTCTTGGGAGTAGTACCGACTGCATTTGCCTACGGAGCTTCGTGGACCTTGAATCCGTTCGAGATCCTCTATTGTCTTCCGGACCATTTGCTTTCGATACCCCTGATAGGCTTCAGATTTGTTATCTTGCTCATTGTGATCCACCCGACTGTCGACTATACCCGCCTAGTGACTGACTGCAAGCTGGAAACTTAGTTTCCTGTATTCTATGGAATTACACGGGTGACTGTGGGGGTATACCACAATACCTAGGGCAGACGTCATATCACGCTTCGCATAGTATACCTGAAGGGTACTTCCGTGTTCAAGTTGCACTTGCACCGGTTATTTTCTCTAATGTTGATTAGCGTAATTGTCCTTCCTACTAGTTAGTTGATTGCTTGATTTGCCTTTAAGAACTTTTAATGTGTGCTCTGTGCTCCCTAGTTTTCCATAGTGAGTTAATCAGTCATTTCTTTGGGTATCTGACCTAAGATGGTATACCGCCAACTCCATCGGTCATGAGGAATTTTCAGTCTTTTGCTTAGAAATGTGGAGTTGCCTCTTTATAGGCATTGTTTTTTATAACACTGGTTTGCCAGAGTCAATGTGTGAGACTTTTATGGACTTGAACGATCCTGGAAGGGGAGAACCTCTACATAAGATCTTCATGGCTAAAGTTCCCAATGATACCAACCAAAGAACCCCTTCAAAAGGGGATTCTTGTGCTTTTCCTTTTTTTGGAAACACTGGTGTCCCTTTGATGGCCACATTGTACATTCCTGGGTTGAATGTGGGACTACCGGTTTGGTTGGGTACCATTCCAAATGTCGTGAATGCTCTTGCAGATTCTCAGTTAAGAACTTTA
Source organism: Picea mariana (assembly GCA_032191745.1). Lineage (NCBI taxonomy): Eukaryota > Viridiplantae > Streptophyta > Pinopsida > Pinales > Pinaceae > Picea > Picea mariana. The sequence continues at coordinate 145,351 of JASDQU010738514.1, read as the reverse complement.
TTTCATCGGCATCATGTTGATGTTCCTTTGTCAACAAAGTCTTCTCCTCCTCCTTCTACCTTCTCTGGTGAAAGTATAGATACTAGTAATTAGAAGTCTAAACGAAATAGAAAGAGGAAGAATAAATCACCAACCTCTGTGAGTCATGTTGGAGATGGGTCATTTACCTCTGCAAGTCATGTTGAAGACCAGCACCCAGCCTCTGCAAGTAATATTGGGGGCATGAACCTAGTCCCTGCAAGTCATACTAGAGTTCAATCACCAACCTCTGCGAGTCATGTTAGAGATAGATCATCAACCTCTGCAAGTCATATTGAAGACCAACACCCAACCTCTGCAAGTCATGTTGGGGGCACAAACCTAGTTCCCACAAGTCATACTGGAGTTCAATCACCAACCTATGCAATTCATGTTGGAGATAGTTCATCAACCTCTGCAAGTCATGTTGAAGACCAACACCCAGCCTCTATAAGTCATGATGGGGGAAAAAGTCCAATCACAACTAGTCATACTAGTAATAGGTCTGTAGCCTCTGCAAGCCATGTTATCGACCCATCACCAACCTCTGCAAGTCATGTTGGAGATGTGCAACCAACCACTGCTAGTCATGTTGGGGGCATTGATTATGTTGAGAAACCTAGATGGATAGGACGTAAGCCTAAGTTCCCTTGTAATATTTCCAAGGGAGATCACCTTACTCTATGCCCTGGCATTCCAGAGGTATAAAGATTGTGGTCCCTGTCTATAAGCTCTTCTGATTCTAAGTCTTCTGAGGTTTCCTCACAGTATATTCAACCTTTGGTTGATGAAGTGATCATGCCGATGCAATCTTCGGTTGATCCCACTCCTCTTTTGGGGGGTGATGTTCCTGTAGACCATGTTGTCTCGCAGCCTATTCAACCAGTGATTGAGAAATTGGTCATGCCAGTGCAGTCTTCGATTGATCCCTCTCTTCTCTTAAAGAGTTTTGAGTCTACCAAAGTGGTCGCGCCGATGCAATCTTCGGTCGATCCCACTCTTCTCTTGGGGAGTGATGTGTCTATCGACTATGTTTTTAGCATTTTAAGTTCATTACTTTCAGAACAAGGGGGCATTCCACTCACTTAGAGCACAACCCCTCCAATCCCTAGGATGGATTCCTTTGATTGGAATGACCTTGTTGAGCCTCGTCTTCCTTCTTCTGCACCCTTTTAAATAAGGGTTGAAGTTAATTCAAATAAAATTTACCAATGTATTTTAGATGAAGGAGCCTCCACAAGTATTTTATCCTCCTCGACTTGGCAAGCTTTGGGTTCTCCTGAGCTTGTGTCTGCATCACATGAGCTATTGGCTTTTGACAGACGTCCTAGTGAATATTTGGGGATTCTTCCTCAGTTTCCTATCTCTTTAGGTGGGAAGACTATCCTTGTTGATGTTATAGTGGTGCAAGTCCCATTATATTTCAATATGCTTCTCGGGCATGATTATTTATATGTTATGAATGTTGTGGTGTCTACGCTCTTTTGGGTGATGCATTTCCCTCACAATGGAAGCATTGTCACTTTTGACCAGCTGGAATCTGATAATCACCATCCTAATTCAACATTATTTCAGGCTTCCCCTTTATATGTTCCTAGTGTTTTTGTAGACTCTACCCCGCGGGATTCCCAAATGAGCACACTTTGTGTTCTTTCAAGTTCGCTTTAAAATTCGAAAGAAACATCCGATGAGACTATATTTATTCTTTTCGATTTTGTCTGGATTAACTGAGAAAAATAGCCCCCTGGAGTCTTCTTTAAGCCCTTTTCAGACTCTCTAAACATGAAAAGATCATTGAGCGATCTTGTTTCCCTTCACACTCGCCAAACTCAAATTTGAAGGCACATATGTTCGGTGGTAGTTTATCCCTTTTTTGGTCTGGATGGATAATTTCACGAATAAAAGGTATGCTCTAGGAACTTCGGTTCGCTAGAAGAGTATTCTCGGGCATAAGTTTAACCCTTTTTTCGAACCTAAGGGACTAAATCTTCAAAAAAGGAATATTCTCCTTGGTTTTGGTTTATCGCCTTTTTCGGGCCTTGGAGATTACTTACGAAAATGGAACACCCACAGAGTCCATAGTTAAGCTCTTTTTAGACTCTCTAAAATTGAAAAGATCATCGAATGACCTTGTTCCTTCACACTCGTTAAATTGGTCCAGAAGAATATCTACTAGCATGAGTTTAACCCTTTTTCCGGCCTGTAGATTATAGCCGAAAAAGGTACGCCTCGGAAGATTCGTCTCACAGGGAGAGTTCTCCTCAGTAGCTTTTACATGTTTTCAGGCTAAGGAGACTAAACTCATAAAAAGGTTGTGAGTCCATAGTTAAGCTCTTTTCAGACTCCTTAAAATTGAAAATATTGTCGAGTGATCTTGTCTTTGTCACACTCGTTAAAATGGTTTTGAATAGACATCTTTTTAGTGAAAGTTTAACCCTTTTTCAAACTGACTAGACTATCTCCAAAAAAGGTACTCCTTGGAGTCTTCTTTTACGTTTTTTCAGACTCTCTAAACGTGAAAAAACTACTGATCTTACCTTCTCTAGGCTCGTTAAAATTACATTGAAGGGGGTTTCATTGTGTCTTGCTTAATTGCATTTGTGTCTCTACGTCTTTGGCCTAATTCTGACTCCATGTTGCTCTCAACTGAACCTTTGAAAAATACCTTATACGCAAGCCTTGTAACACTTTTCCTATGYGACCTGACACCTTGACCCATGGAGGAATTTTCCCCGAGTGTCCTTTTCCTGCAGATGTCTCCTTGCTCTGAGCATTAGTGTGTTCCTTGTGCTTGGAACTAGTATGCTTGCTTGCGACACTCATTCCTTCTTTGTAATGTAGCATTTTTTTATTCTTTTTCGAGATCTTTAAAAAATTGAAAAAGACAAAAAAGTCAAATATCCCAAAAAGAGGGGACGGGAAATATGTATTATTTTTTCAGCAACACAAAGAGTCTCCCTTGGACAATGCACATCCTTTCATTTGTTCGTCGAGAATTGGGATCTAGTATGACCATAGGAAGTTTTTCTCGTGACATAGAGTTGTGTCCTCCTCCATTTGGTTACTCTTCCTGATGTCAATGTCATGATGCCTGAGTCTGATCATCTTTCGTTCTTTTTTCCAAGGGAAGTTTCACCCAACCTGAGGTGACCTTTCTGCATTTTGTCTCTTGACCTTATGAGTTGGCCATCCCGAGAGTCCAATCAAGTCCTGATTCAAAATCGACGAAGTTGTCTACCTGGTCATCGAGATCCTCATGTCTTTTCCTGACGAGTCATTGAAGACCTCAGGGTAGTGAGTTATGCACTCCCATTATACTATTACCTGAGTTTTGAAGATCTTGAAGTTGTTGCTTGAGCTATGAAGACTTCATCTCCAGCCATCAGGTGTCACTAGCTATTACACATTATTTTCGTCACCCCTATGACCCGTTAATTATGTAAACCTATCCTTTGTCTGTAGAAGGATCAATGGCCTTAATCCTTGAAAAATAATGAAGATACTTTTTCCCAGAGAAATGAAATTATACTTTTCCTTTGCCAAAAACCTTATAAAAAGGGATCGTCACACCTTGCTTAGTGTTAAGGGTGCAATGATATAGGATCGTCACAGGCTGCACCACAGTGTCTTGTGACGTCGTCGCAATTTTCTCAATTCTAAGGGTGCAACGATTTTTGTAGGAAGGAAAAAGAGCATCTTCTCGACGTTTCTAGAAGAGAAGCTTCTAGGGTGAGGTGGCCTTCGATCGGTTTGGATCTGAGTTGCATCCATGATCCTATGGGATCATCTTAACCTCATCACCTTATCCTTTTTGGCTTATAAAAGGAGGGGAGTTCTCATGGGGAAAGTTAGCTTTGGAGTTGTAAAGTTCTTGAGTTTTGTAGCTTGGCATTTTTGGAGGTTATATGTTGGCTTTGAGATTTTCTTTGTCAAGATAGACTGTTGATCTCAGAATCTATCGAGTAGAACTGTGTGGGAAGCAAGGAACTATGTAAAGGAACCTGACAACATCAAGGCATCTGGTTGTATATTTCTTCCACGTTATTTAATACAGTGATATATTTCTTTCCCATAAAATTGGTCTTATTTTATTGTATGACTTCTTGATCACATACATAGGTTTTGTTGAGTATACTTTGTTGCTTTCGCTTCATTGCCTTGTGTCTTTTTACAGGTTCAACATCCCATAAGCCTTGGAATGGAGCGAGGATGACACTAGCGAGGACAAATGACATTTAAAAGGAATGTCATTTATCTCTTGTTAGTTAGTATGCTTGATAATTAAAACTTAGGGAAAATTTTATATTTTGTCTTGTTTTGTTCTAGTTTCGAGGTGAAACTAGGGAGATATGTTTGTGTCCACACTTACCAATTTGTCTGATAACAAAATTAGCGACTCAATTGGGGAACATATTGTTTTCCTAGTTTGTTTTTCTTTCTTTCTTTGATTGCTTGGGTTCTATTTTCTGAGTCATTGGGAGATCCAGATTGACTCTCTCATTGTTTAATTTCACTGGAAAACCTTCATGTTTTTTATTTTTTCCTTTTTTCCTTTGATCGTCGCACCCTGCTTTGAGAGACAATGCAAGGATCTAGGATCGACGCACTCTGCCTTTAGATACAGTGTGACGTTGTTGCATTGTACTATTCTCTGGCTCGCAACGATCTAGAATCGTTGCACTGTGTTGGTTGGTAGCCCGCGACGATTTTGTGAAATTTTTTAGTTTTTGATGGTTTTCCTTGCCCAAATCTATGAAAAGTGTTTGGGGTGATTTCTTAGGTCTGATTATAGTTTGCTTGAAAATTTTGAATCTGTCTTTAGCCATATTTGCTTTGTTTTAGCTTGTTTTATTTTGAAAGTCTGATCTCTTGCTTTGAGTGTCTTTTAATTACAAAGCATTGTTTTTTCTTTAGAATTTTTTAGTGAAAGAACATTTTTTTTTTATGAATAGTTTGTCTTAAAAGAAAAATTTTAGTTTTGGTTTCTTTTGTTTTGAAGAAGCTCGCTATTGCTCTTAATTTATTTCTTTGTATTAGATTGGGAGGCATTCTTTGCCGAGGGGGGGGGAAAGAATCGTGTATTGGTGTACAGTCTCTTTGGCTCATTTCTTGAAGATCTTGATATTTATGAGTTTAATAAAATTTTGGGACATTGTGCATCTGGGAATGATAAACGTTTTCTCCTTCTCGTAATATAGTTTTCATCGAAGTGAAATATTTTCATTCTCATTTCTTTGTGTTGTTTAGAGTCGGTCAAAACATCAGTTATTCCATGCCATTTTCCTCTTGAGTAAACAACAACCCTAAAATAAAGCACTTATAAAAATTGATTAGACATTTTATATTTTCTGGTAGCAAACCTACATTAGCTTAGGGTGTAGGGCTTTGGAATAGGTGTGAAAGATAACTTTCCAAAGCTGTAAACAAACATAGAATCTTGTGCTAGGGAGTGATAAATCCACTTATTACATTTTGTCCTAGGAATCCCTTATAACACAAGGGTCAATCACGAGGTCGCATTAGGGCCGTCAAACTTACTCACCCTGCTTTGTTGGTCTTAGTGTAGAGATTGTGTGTATTATTGGGGGTCACTTGAGAAGAAAATCTTGTGCGGACCTTTTCAAGGTGATTTCGGGCTTAGATACCCTTCCCTTGCGCGTGGATCAGACTGTTAACTGCTTTCCCAAGAATCATTGTCGTAATTGGTAACCTTAGTGGCCTATCTCTTTAGAGTCTTTACACGAGGTGACTATGGAGGGACAAGTATTAACGGTACCTGGAATCGATGTTGGCCAAACTCACTCGAGATCCTTGGAGGGTAAATCCACATTGATTGTGTGGAAGCTTGCACCAAGGCGTAAGTCCGTTAAGCAGGTCGTCAACGTAACTTTTCCACGCGCTCTATCTCATCCCCTTCTTACATTTTTCCTGCGACGTTGGATTTCATCACCAACTAGTGTGTTCATTGTGAGAAGGTTTTGTTTGCTTGCTTGCTTACTAGATTTTTAGCGTGTTCTTTTTTTCCCTTGTAGACCTTAAGTTGGATCTATATTTATGGCATCAGTTCCCGGAACGACCAATGAAGCAACCACTGCTCCAGGGGAGCCTTTTGTTTTTCCTTCTTATGGAAATGTTGGTACTCCTTACATCACTACTTTGAGCCTTCCAGGTTTCACAATTGGATTACTGGTATGGTTGTTTTCCACTCAGGTAATCCTGAATGTAGTAAGTGCTTCGGTTGTAAGCACTTCACCGAAGAACATCAACCTCATGTTGATCCTTCACCTTATTTTCTAGTAAGATCTTCTTTGCCTTCTTCACTTGCAAGGTCTTCTTCCATTTCATCTTCTTCGCCAAGTGAAAGCTCTAAAGCTAATAACCCGGTGGATAAGAAGAAGAAGAAAAGGAAGATTAAGAAGAAGAAAAATAAGCAAGGGTCTAAGCTTCCAACCACTGCTAGACATGTTGGAAAACCACCAGTTATTGATAATCATGTTGGGAGTGTTGATGATGCCAAGATCCCCCAAAAAACCCATAATCCCAAGTACCCTTGCAATCTTTGTAAGGGTAGCCATCTTCTTAAGGATTTCCCTAGTATATCCAAGGTTATAGAAGCATGGTATACACACCCTCGCTAGCCCATGTCGTCAACCTATGAACAACATGTTGATGACCTCTCGTCAACTACTCACGATACCGTTCGGAGCAAGAAAAGTAGAGTCAAGTTCTTGTGTATGTTAAGTGGAGGGAGTCATCAAACTCACCTTTTCCCTCGTATGGATGAAGCCTTGAAATTACTGGAAGACACGATGGTTTCCCAATCTCAACTTCCAGCTGCTTATCGCAAGCTTACTCTCGACCCACCTGTAGTTGATGGAATGATCAATATGGTCCCTTCGTTGGTTGGTTTGGTTGATCAAGTAGTCAATCTGGTCACGTCCTTAGTAGAACCAATTGACAAAGTGGTCAATCTGACCCCATCCTCGGTCGATCCCACTCTCTCGTTAGAGATTGCAACCCAAGCGGTCGATCTGTTTCCACCCGTTGACCCCATTCTCCTCTTGGAGAATACAACCAAAGTCTTTGATCTGATCCCATCATCGATCGATACTACTCTCCCACTCGAGAGTAAACCCAATACTACCCACTTTTTTCTCGTTGATAAGGAATCTACCGTGCTGGGGGGCAGTCCTCCTTCTCCCGTGGAACCTCCTCCAAGTAATGAGGCCATCATTTTTTATTGGGGTGCACTAACTGGACCTCATCTTCCCTCTCACATTCCTTTCAATATTACATTACAGTTTTGTGTTCGGGACGTTCCTCAGACGTTGATAGATGAAGGTGCATCCATTATTATTTTTTCCTCTATTTCTTGGCAAAATTTTGGTTATCCTTAGCTTGTGTCGGTTAAGCAAAATCTGCTAGCTTTTAACAAAAGAACTAGTCAACCTTTAGGGACCCTTCCTCAGTTTCTGGTAATTTTGGGAGGGAAAATTGTCTTTATTGGCGTCATAGTAGTTCAAGACCCCTTGGATTTCTATTTAATTCTTGGGCGAGATTATGTCTATGCCATGAAAGCTATCATGTCCACTCTTTTTTGTGTGATATATTTCCCTCACGATGGAAGAGTTGTGACTTTTGATCAACTCTCCTTTGTTGGCCCTGATTTGATTATCAACCCAATGACCTCCCTGAACAGTTCTTATATGCAGATGGTATCTCCCCCACCATAGGTCAATTATGTGGCATTGTCTCCCATGCCTTCAGGTGCCAATGAAGATGAGCCTCTCACTGTAAGATCAATCTCTTTTGACTTGGATCCAGTAGTCGACGTGATTATCTCTTCAATAGGGTCTTTAGAGCTTGATCTCCTTACCCCTGTCGTGACCCTCGACATGTGTTCTTTCAAGAGTGATGTTCTTCCGTCAAGTGAATATCTCTTGGAAGCCATGACCAAGTTTTGTCCCTTCACATGGTTTCCTTCTGGAGCATCGTTCTCTTGGAAGCCATGATCAAGAAGAGAGTTTTGTGCATGGTTTTCTGATTTCAAGCTAATTAAAAAATGAAGCTAGCTTTGAGCATGGTTAGCGAATTTCAAGCTCATTAAAAAATGAAACTAGCTATGAGGATAGTTTTTCCATCTCTGTGGCAACCTCATTAAAAACTGAAACAGAGCTTACAGGCATAGTTCTTCTCTTGTGTCAAGCTCATTAAAAAATGAAACAGAGGTCTAGGGATTTGATCCGAATTATTTTCGGCACGAAATGAGAGTGGAGATATAATAAATAAATGTATAGAGATATTGCAGATATTCAATAATATAACAGAAATGTATCAGAGATGCAACCATAAACATAGATATACAGTAATACACGATTTCTATTAATCATAGAAATGTACAGAGACTGTAAAAATACAGAGTGAAAGACTCACTAGAATGGTGGCAGCTTATCTCTGAGAAGAGATGTGACGGCTACTCGCATTCGCAAGAAGATGATTACAATGAGGCTCTGAAGGCCCTTTTTACAATAAACGGGAATGCCAAAATTCCTAGACATCCAAAAACCTAACCCTGGGAGATGAAGTGCCAAAAGTCAGGTGGGCCCCGTTTGGGTAAGTTGGTGCATCAACTTCCCGGGTCGTAACTTTTGCATACAATCTCCGTTTTAGGCGTATGATAGCTCATTGGAAAGATATATCCGAGGCCTACAAAGCTCCCCAAAAAAACATCATTTAGGGCCTCAAAATGGCCCCGGAAGTTCAGGACCCAAAAAAACTGCTAAAAATAGTAAATTACCAAAATTGCCATAAACATGTTTTGGTCCAATTGGAGAAGGTGGGTGGCCATCAATATCCACCTGGATCAATCCTCCCTCCTTAGGAAGCAATGGTCTCCATTGCGTTGAGTTCCCGGGGGAGAGGGGAAAGTGATTGCTGAATCTGAATCCTGGTGATCTGCTTGCCTTGCTGGAGAAGTGGC
>JASDQU010738514.1:111568-128087 GCA_032191745.1 Picea mariana | reverse complement strand
CTGAAGTAGTCTTTATTGAGGCACCTCTTAGGTCTTGGACTTCTTCGGTCTTCTTCATTTTGTTGGGTCTAGGTGTATCATGCATGATTTCTGGGCTGTCAGGGTCGAACATCTTTGCAGGGTCTATTGGAATAAGGAGGTATGCCGACCAGTCCTTAGTGATCTCCTCGAGATCATCTTTCGTGATCTTGTAGTACGACTGCAACTGATCCTTATGTTCATCGGCTCACGCTGTAAGGTAGATGAAGTGTCAATCTGCGCAGAACTTCATCAGAGGTCGAATCTCTGTAAGGTGTTTAGAGCCATGTGAGGTTCTACTTCTATGGTTCTCTTTAGCTGAAGGTAGTACGTATGAAAAACAACGTTTGAATGCCACTGTTTGTTCATATCACTCGAGTACCAAAGGGTAGTGAAATTCACACGAAGTGGCTCGAATGGTTCAATATCCAGGAAGGTCACACCTTCCGGCATCTCCCAGGCAACAAAGTCAATAAGGATCAAGAGCCAGCTGAAATGGAACTCGTAGCCCTGATCTTGGGCTTCACGAAAATCTAGCTCTAGATGATTCACCAGGTACTTCACCCAGTTCATCTATAAACCTTCTAGGCACTTTCCCGCAAGGTCAACAACAAAGCCTGTGACCTGTGTAGGTCTTTTCTTCCTTACTAACTTTCCTGCAATTAACTGACAGGCGAGGCACGCTGCGCCATTCTGGATGGAAGCTACCATGTAGACTCGCGTTCCCTTTTCGACATTGCCATATGTATCCTTCATTTTTTGTGCTAGTGCACAATCTGTGGCTTTTCCTGGATAGAACTCCTATGGATCGGGTCCTTTCATACTCAAGCCTGTGATTCTATGGTTCAACATTGGGTCGACTGTGATATGGCGGTCTAGCCATAAGTAGCCGCCATGGTAACATGAAAGTAATAACTTGACACAGGCATTCACTTCCTGGTGCCTTCCGAAGTGTGGGATCTTCATGACATTTAACAAAGTGGACTGCATGAGGTTTATCATCCATGGTTGAAGGATTATCTTTGAGTTCTTCCCCTTCGTCTTGGTCAGGTACTTATACGGAGCAAGCATACTGTAGTTTTTATGATCTCTGAGGTTGAAGTGACTGAACTTCAACGCTGTGATCTTATCCTGTTGTGCGTGAACTGCACGTATCCCCTTCGGGAGGTACACAGTAACCATGGTGTACTCAAATTATCTTGGCACACTATCTCGACTCACTACCCTGGCCAGAGGTGGGATGTAATCCGGTAATATGGGCGGGATCATCTTCGCATTTGTTAGGTTGTCTTTGTGTTTGGTTCTCTTTTTTGTTGATGGTCGGAATGATCCGGYGACGCGAGAAGTCGACAGAGAGGCTTGTATTCCTCTTGTCAATGATGCTTGAATACTTGCAGACATCACTCTTTCAGACATTACCCTTTCAGTCATTAGGTTAATAAGAACTTCTTCGACAATTTTCTCTRSAGCGCTATGCTCGTCTGACATGCACGCTCGTGGTTGAGTATCTCGATCGAAGAGTAACTGTTTGATGCAATGGGGTAGATGGMATTAATGTGGTGATCACTATGCAAAATCAACTATGATGTGAGCTCTGATAGTCACGATTGGAAAAAGTGTTCTCGTTGCGTGGCACGAAAAGATAAATAGATAACTCAGCAACGGATCTCTTACAACGAGCAAGAAGCCTTCATTAACTCAGTTATGTCCATTGTGGAGTGATACCAATAGTCTGGTGGAGAAATTTCTAATCATAAATGCCTTTCTACCCATTTGGGTCATTGGTCCAACGGTTATACTATCTCTAACAACTATATTGCTTCGCCATGGCGAAGTGCCATGTGGCATTGTTCTGATATTCCAGCGAAGCTCCAATTTTGCAAATTCTCCTTATGCGAAGTTCCCTCGGGAACCTTCTGTAAATTTTCAAGCCTATCTCTCTTCTTACTTAGTTTTCTAGCCTTCTTTCTAGTGAGCTTCGTCTCAGAATTCCTTTTTCCATTCTGATTCTTATTTTCTTTTGGCAGAGTAACTTCATGTTGTTGAGGTTCCTTCCTAGAAATCAAGGGTAGTACTTCATCTTTACCTGGAATAGGTACTTCAGTCTTATGTGGGTCTTCTAATGTTCTTTCAACTTCGACATCCAAATCTCTGGTTTGAAATAGCTTCGCCTGGTTCTCTTGTTCTTCAATCAAGTGTGCAATCTTGCTTTTTTTGCTCTAGGATTTCCTCTTCTTTTCTTCTAGCCTGATCTCCTTCAATCCAAGGTTTTCCTAATAACATAGCAAATGGAGTGTTATTCTCAATAAATTTAACAACTTCAAATTCTTCCTCTGTCGAAGTTCCATGAGTACTCATAGATATCCTGGTAAGTCTTCAACATAGGGTTATCAGCTTTCCTCTGAATAATCCTATTCCTCCCAATGAAGGAATCATAGCAGGCTTTCCTAGAATTTCCCAAGTTCTTTCGATCATGACATTCACCTATGTTTCCTCATCTAGAACATAGCCAATGTTGAAGTCTCCTATTCTTTCTTCAATGCATTCTTTTTCTTTGAATATCTCTGATAAGATGATATGTCGGTGGTCATTCAGGGTTTCTTTCATCTGTAATAATACTTTCTTTGATTATTTCTAGGGTTCTATCATAATCTCAGTTTTTGGATCTGCCTTAGGGTTTTCTTATTTCATATTCATCCTTTCAACCTTACCAATCATTCTAGGGAAATCCAATACTTCATGGTCTAGAGCTTTGCAACAAAGGCAACTAGGTCTCTTTCCAAGGCACTCCTTAGCCAGATGTCCCGGTCTTCTGGAACTATAACAAAGGGTTAATCCTCTCCTTCTTTTAAATGATCCCCAACCTTTCCTGTACTGTGCACTAGGATCATGGTAGCTAACCTGCAAAAAATTCTTTCTAGGATCCTGCATCCATTTGTTAGTCCAAACATTCTTTCTATGCATAGGTATAACATATCTTTCATTGTTCTTATCAGATCTACTCATATCAAATATTATTTCTTCTATCAGTGCCCTAGTTTTCAAGCTAGGATAAATCTTATCAAACATACCTAGATCCATACTTTAGAAACAAAAATTTCCACTAATTTTATCTTCAGCAAAGCACAAAGCTTCCAGATCTTAAAACTTTTCATTATTCTTACCTTTATCAGAGCACAAAGCGTCAGATCTTACCTCTTTTCTTCAGATCGGAATTCTTTCTTTAGCATAGAGCTTCACAAATGAAGTAAAATAATGCGCACTAGAGTGACAGATCTATGCACAGAGATTTCACAATTTCAGGTTAGGTCTTTGCACAAAGATTTTTTTTTCTCAGTACCCAGCAATCACAGCTTCAGGTCCCGGCAATGGAACCATTTGTCGGCACAAGGGCAGACCTAGGGTTCAACGCTACAACAATGCACCAACAAAGCCCTAACTACTGACCCTTTCGACAACACCTGTGAAGCAGATGAAGTCTCACCCGAGGTAGAGGCAGGGGTGGTTGCAGGACTCTAGTGTCTACAACCTTATCTGGGACACAAATCTGTGATTCTAATCACTTAAAAGAGCACTCGATAGTTATATTTATCAATATTCAGTTCTTAGTTACATCGTAGTTAAACCCTAATTACAATACAACACAGTATTCAACCAGATCTAGCATCTAACAGCACTTAGCATGACGAAATTGATCAGTTCTTAACAAATTCAGCACTAAGCACATGTATATAAGTCAGATCTAACATCCATCCATATTATTAAGCACTAAGCATCGATAGATCATTCATCTATATTAAAGCACTAAGCACATTAACATATAAACACATCAACATATTGCACAAAGAAGAGCAACACAGCATGTACGTGGTTCATCCCCACCCTGGGGCTACGTCCACCAACTCTTTGTCTTCTTTATTATCTTCTTCAATAGGTTACATGCACAGAGCCTCAAAAACCCTACTCTGCATAGGACAGGAGATCTACGCATCTCGCTAGATCCTCCTTCCCCGAGTATATCTAAGCACGCAACCTTCCACAACCTCTTACAATGACTTGCACTTAGCTCTGCAAGTCTCACACAGTATGCACAAAGCACTTACAACTCTTGATCACACAGATCCAACTCTAGCACTCAGCCATTCGTCGTGTTCACTACATCACCCTAGCATCTATTTATACATACAAAATAGGCCTAAGCATGGGTTAACCCATGGGTCGACATTCCCATACCCGTTACATAATCCAAAATTCAAAAAAGGGCCCTAAAAGGGGTCGAGATCCCGCGATCTCCGCTTCGTCTTGCGCTCCGCCTTTGATAGCCTGTCGAAGTCCCAAAATTAGGTCAAACATGACCAAGAATCCTCAAAAATTGGTCAAGGGCCAACAGGTCTGAGATCCCTTTAACTCAACAGCAGGAACCAAACCTACCTTAGAGGCCCACTTAGACTCTGCAACATCTAATGGGTGGAATGGTTCTCCAAATATTTCGATCTAGCCAATTACCGATGGGATTTACTTAGTGATTGATAGGATAACTTTTTGTGAAAGTTCCTCCTTCAAATTAAGTATTTCTCTTTTTTGTCTTTTCTTTTATTAGACGAGTCTGCTAAAGTAAGGTGTGATGGTATAAACCAATTGATAGAGGGGATTCTTAACTACTAAAGAAGGCTGAGCATGGGATAACCCTCGTGCTCTAGCGTGCAGAAAATGATATTCACACCTATTACAAGTCTAGTAATAATACGTTAACTTGCTAGTATTTCACACTGATTGAGATACAATTATTGAAAGAAAATGTGCATGCAATAATGTAAGTGCGAGAAAAATAGTTTCCCTAGCTCTACCATCAATCAAATATTAACACAACGATTCGATTTTCATCATTTAGAACAAAAGAATTGTTAAAGTATTGAAAAATATAGCTTATCAATAGATTCGGAAACTCTTACTCTTTACAGCATCAACTACTGAAATAAGAGTTGGAAGTAGTTCCTCCTCAATCCAATCACATAACGCCTTTGATGAAAAACAAAATTTTTTGTCTTTGGTTCTAAAAAGAACTTCTTAATTAAAGTTGCTCAGAAATAATTCTTTACAATTTTCAAAAAGAGGGTCTTTTCCCCAAAACCATCGACCCTTCCCCAAAAGGTATGTCCTCATATTTATAAAGAATCACTAACTTAAAATAGCTTCTAAAAGTTTTTGTTAAGCAAAACAAAAGAGTGACATGTGGCACTTGATCTCTTTGTTCCCTTGAGATCATCTAGTGGTTTTACTAGAGTGTATGACTCTTCTCGTATTCTGTCCACTTGATGAAGAGATCCTTGCATGTGTTAGCATACGAGAATCTATGTTATTCCATTGGGGTTGAAAGGGTTTCCTTCGCCTTTATTGCTCGTTCTCTATATTTTATCACTTTCGCACTTAAACACTACATAATTGCATGAGCCTTGATCGGATGTTCCATAAACTTATGTACTTGACCTGGTGTCATGCCCGCCACTTGCGCAATCTTTGCTTCCCATGATGAGTCATGTTCTTCATGTCATTTGACTATGTCATGCAAGTCGAAAAATTCTTCGGGTGAGCCGAACTCTGGGAGGCCAATGTCTTTCATCTCCCGATTCATATTTTCCCAGCTTCTTTCACACTCAACCCACCTCTTCTATATCTCTCGCTGAGGTTCTTGGGACATACTTACCCAATATTCAGCTGCCTTCCTGATCTGGGAGATGCTACTACCCATTAGCACTCAGATGCCATGCTCCTCCATGTCTCGACCCTTCTATACTGCGCTAATATAATCGATTTTTTCTACATCCTTGTATGCATTTTTGTACCATCACTCCACATATTTACAAGTTGTCATTTCAATGAGAGTGTCTTCTTGAAAATCAGCTACACATGCAGTGAAGAGATGTCTTTTTCTCATGAATATTTCATATGCATATTGAAATTCACTCTTCAGAAAAAATGTGGCTTGTGTTGAGTCTTCGTAATATTTCACCAGATGGCACAGATTGTCTAGCTCTTTCTTTGTTGCAGCCAATTCCTTTTCATCTTGCTTTGCTTGATCTAGAGTGGCATCAGTGATAGCCATCCCTACGTCGATTAGCTCAGATGTCTTCACATTTTCTGTGTTGAGCAGCTTCTCTTCTGTGGTGATGAGAATTGCGCTATCCAGCGTGAGCCTTCTTTTCTTGGTTTTTCTCCTCATTATGGATTTCCTCTTCTTGCCGTAATAAATCACCTGTATATCGGTGACCTCATCAACGGGCTCAGGGATTTGTTGGTATCCCCAGATCAGAGTGTTTCCCAGGATTCCTGTCGTATATATTTTCTCTAATATCGGCTCTTGTACTTCTTTAATAGAGGAAACTTTTGTATGTTCCAATGGCTTGACCTTCGTTTGGTTTTCATCGGCTGGTGAAGTATCAACATTAATTGGAGAAATAGTCATAGGCTCAATACTTACTTGGTGATCAGTTGTTGAGGTGTTGATCTCTAGTTGTTGCAATTCCTCTTCTTGATCACCAGAACCTAGCTCATCACTGGAACTATCTTTCGGGGTCCCCGATAGGTCAAGAAATTCAGTGTCTAAGGTACTCTCAGCCTCATGGTCTCCCTGCAGAGAGTTTGGAATTGATGCATCGGGAGTTGGAGCATATGTTCCCCCTAGTTCTTTCTCCTCTGTAATTGGTATCGGAGTTATAAGCAAGACCTTTGAACTCTCTTCATCATCATAGATAGTAATTAGATCAAAAAGGGTATTACGCACACCTGTTTCACCTGGTGTGCTTGGAATCTCATGTTGGGTTGGAATGGCCACCGACGATCTGGCCTGTGGTAACGAAACTCTGGGGTTTCTAGATCAATAGTTTCCTTCAATGGGGTTGATCCTGAGCCATTTAGCTTCTCTCTGATGTTGATTGGGTTAGTCGGGGTGATCCTCATAGGTTATGATAGTTAAGGATAATTTTCTAGTTGTTGGATGACTCTTTAGGATTCTTCCAATAACAACATCCCCCTTTTTTTTGCTTATGTGGCTTATGCTACTCTGTTTTCTTCTCTAACCCTGAGAGATTCTCGAGTCATTTGTTCTATCGTTTCAACTTGCTCATCCATACTCATAGCTTTGAACCTAGTCATGTTTAGGTTAGCTTTTCTTTGTAGTATCTCCTCCCAGTCATGAGCACATTCTGTAAATATCTCATCTTCAAACTTATCATGTGTGTATGGCTAGTAGGAAGAGACTTGTGACGCATGCTGGAGAACTAGGCCTTTAGGGTCATGTTTGTGAAATCATCCTATCAGGAACCTGTATTCCAGCTGGCTCAAACCCTCTTGTTTAGCTTACGCAGTGTCCTTCACTATGCAAAACCCTACATGGAAACCATAGGGTATGAACACTTATTTCTTGTCCTTAACCAAAGTGTCATTATAGCCATGCAGGATGGTCTGGTAACAGATTTCTCCTATGATGAGTCGGTCTGGGACATTAGCAGGGAGAAAATGTGGTGCATCGGTGGACCTGAACACCCTNATCTCATCTTCAAACTTATCATGTGTGTATGGCTAGTAGGAAGAGACTTGTGACGCATGCTGGAGAACTAGGCCTTTAGGGTCATGTTTGTGAAATCATCCTATCAGGAACCTGTATTCCATCTGGCTCAAACCCTCTTGTTTAGCTTACGCAGTGTCCTTCACTATGCAAAACCCTACATGGAAACCATAGGGTATGAACACTTATTTCTTTTCCTTAACCAAAGTGTCATTATAGCCATGCAGGATGGTCTGGTAACAGATTTCTCCTATGATGAGTCGGTCTGGGACATTAGCAGGGAGCAAATGTGGTGCATCGGTGGACCTGAACACCCTAATATAAGTCATGGTTTCATCTAGGTACCAGTGGCCTACTTTTGAAATCATTTTCTTGGTCATTAGAAACAGTCTTGGGCATTCTTTTTTGAAATTAATAAAATAAACCTGAGCTATGAATTCATCACAGATGAGAGCATAAGATTTATTGTACCTATTTTCCCATAGGATGTTGAAGTAGAAATGTACAGGTAGCTCGGCGATGTGCCAACTCAGATTCATGCCACCAAAGACATTCCTTGCACAGATCACGTCTAGCAGATATGAAGCCATGTGAAAAGCGGGCGCTTCTCCCTCCTTTTGTGTTTGAGCCTGAAATATATTGGTGCTCAATTGTTTAAAGATGGTTGCTCCCCGGTAGAAGATACTCCCGGAAATGGCCATAGTGTATTCCAAGGGCATCCATGCCTCTGATAACTTAGCGCAATCTTTCTCCTCATATAATCGGAAAATTAGAGCCATTAAGTAGATGTATGGATCCTTTAGATTTGTTGTCCTGTACCAGTCGTTGCTCCGGTTTGTGAATTTCTTGTCTTCCTTCCACTAGGAGGCCATTAATCCGCTGGTGTCATGGAATTCATAGAACTTCACATGAAATCTGTGTTTAACCACTCCTCCGGGTCTCTGATCTTGTAATATTTTTGGACCTCTGTTGGGAGAAAAACACTGACACATTCGTCATTCTCATCATTGACCAGGCACTTCATCGTGTCTGTATGATCGATTATCCAACCCAGAGTCTCGATACAGGGCAAGACTGGGGTTCAGCAGGCTACCATATGTAGGCATGACCGCTGGATGTTCGGAAAAACCTGTTCGTCGAGCACCCTTACATCTGGGTCCTTATGGGTAATAAATTCTGGGTAATATTCCTGGTTAATTCTTTTGAACAAATCTCCCCATTGTGGGAGCATTATCTTTGATCTAGTGCTTGCTTTTGTATCGCCAAAAGCAAGGGCTGAGAAAATGATTTCTTAGTTGATGTTTTTATGACCGATTCCACTCTAGTAGCAAACTCCAACTGCCTCAAAGTGTTGGGATAATATCCTTCGTCGACCTCTGCTTCCTTCAATTTTGGTGCCCTTGGCGAGCGTCTGGTCATTGGCTTCCTTGGAGGAATTTTCCTTGCAAAGAGAACAGTGTTAGACACCGTGTTGCAGAGAATATGCTAATATATAAAAATGAGACCGCCGAAATGATAAAATTAACACATACCTCTTCTTCGCACTAGCTTAACTTGGTTTTGAAACTCTGAGAATCAAGTGCAACTCTTGAGACGCTCTCTTTGCTTCTTTGACTGATCTGGAAATGAGAAACTTGTGTGTATAATGTTGGAGTTCGAAACTATATTAGTGATTTAAATGGAGAGAATACCTATCGTGTTGCATCAGTTCTTCAATTTAGGGTGTAAGTTTGGTTCTACAAAATCTGTCGCCAGAT
Source organism: Picea mariana (assembly GCA_032191745.1). Classification (NCBI taxonomy): domain Eukaryota; kingdom Viridiplantae; phylum Streptophyta; class Pinopsida; order Pinales; family Pinaceae; genus Picea; species Picea mariana. Next base: position 118,748 of record JASDQU010738514.1, on the reverse strand, counting down.
CCACATTATGCTTGAGATTAAATGTAGTCGTAGGTTGGTGGGGTAGGCACGAGCTATATAGTGGTTCATCGGGGATTTAAAAATCCTTCTAATCGATCGGCACATGGGGTGGCAACGTATGCAGAGAGAAACATTAATTTTCCTATTAAATGGAAGAATCTGATCTAATTTTGTGTTGAAAACGTCCCATCATTCTGCTAATTTAAACGGGTGGATCAGGAGTCGACGCTTTTCTTTAAACAATGTTTGTTGATATCTCTTGGAAAAAAATCCGACGCCTATCCATATTACCGTACAGTGCTGATGTGGAAATGATGACCTGAAAGTGTGACTAGGACAAGGGGAAACTTAAGGTGACTCGGGATGAAGCTAGGTCGTACAAAATTCCTACGTGGAAAAGACACTTGGCATTTTGAGATTGGATTCTTCGTTTAAGAGTGTTATTCGGAATTGGGGATTTTTGTTAGATAAGCATTTTAACAAATAGGTCCTACCCTGCTGCTGTCGAAAAAGTATCAAGGATCGGAGATAGGCGATAAGTTTAAACAAGTGTTCCCAGATTACCCCCCTCGAAACTTGTCAATGTCGAAAATGCGTTGGGGATCAGTGATCAACGATGTGTCAATGTTAAAATATTCCAAGATTTAAATCTTTGAGATTTCACCAACCTCGAACAAACACATCAATAATCGGTTAGCGGAGGTTTGTCATGGCACATGTCAATGTTTATCCCTCTCATATTCCGTCGACGTCGATAGGATATCGATCGTTTCCTTAATCTTCTTTGCGAACAACCAGCGCAAATCTACTTTGTTTTTTACCGATGTCGATGATACATTGGTGATCGATGATTATTGTTACTATGTGGTCATTTTGTTGCTTGGATTTTTTCGATGTCGAACATAAGCACGTGGGTCACAATTTTAGCTGTGAATCCTTAGTTAAAATGTCAAGTTCTTTTTTTAGATACAAAGGTTTCACTATGACAGGTCCAAATAAATCCAACTTGATTGATGATGAGACATGGAAATGAACTTAGTGATCCCTACACAACAGAATCAATTCCAAAAGTAGAAAAAAAGAAAACAAGTGGTACCCAAAAGAGAAAAAATTTCATAAAATATTTTAGGGTGTGTCGAGTGATCAAGAAATGGCGATTCTCTAGGTGAAATCAGAATCTCGCCTCCTTCCTTCGGGCTTAGCTTGTGCAGAAGTTGTTTGAGAAACTAACTGGCTTCGCTTTTATCAAAGTATTTCCTATCCATGCGTGTACAATTTCCTGGGTTCGTGAATCCGGGTCTACCTATGGAGTTTAGCCCTTATCCCACCTTCGTTCCTCTTGACTGTGACCCATGCCTCTCTTTGATAAGAGTCGGTTAAGTCATTCACTAGCTTGAGGCCATTTTAGTTATCATTATTCCCTCGCTACGGTGTTGCTCCACTGCCAGCGAGCGTCCATAGCCCCGACAGAGTCACCTCGACGTCATAGAACTTGCTATGTTGTGAGCGAGTGTCCATAGCCCTGGTAGAGTTATTTGCATAGCCTCTCCGAATTTGCACTCATTTAATATAATTGATTTATTTCTAGCAGAAATTCCCTAAGTGAGTTGGAGAGGAGGACGTATGTTATCTGCAAGATGAAATAATTAATGTGAAATTCTTCCTAGCTCTGTCTAGATGTACATGTGATCCTTTCCAACTTGCCATCTTTCCTTTTGGGATTTACCAGACCATCAGGTGGACACTTCATCACTTGCCAAGTTTGTTTGTTTTGAAAAAATAAGATATAGATCTCCTTGAAGAAATTTGTAATTGCCCAACGTTTCTTATGTTGCACATAAGCATAAGYTAGGAGCAGAGTTTGCTACACCATATTTATTAAGGTCGACCAATGTTTTACAGAACGCAACTTTATTACAAGAAAATACCAAGCAAAAGAAAAGACGGAAATAAAAAGGAATCTGCAATCAGTCTACCCTAAACCTACACATTTATCCAAATCAGAATTTATTCTAAAAKAAACACGAAAAAGACACATTTTTTTTTAACAGAAATATTGTTTTAGGGCTTGGCAATTCACTAGGAGGGCGTCGGGTTCCCCCCTCATATTTTGCAACCGATATGTGCTTGCCCCAATTTTCTTGGATACCTAGAAAGGTCCAAGCCATAGATTTTGAAACGTCGAATGCTTTCCCCTAGGTTCGTTTTCTCTATCCCATCTCAGGACTAAGTCTCCTACTTCAAAATTCTTATCTTTGCCCTTATGCTTGTCAAACCATCTTTTAACTATTTGTTGATGAGTGACGAACTTAGATTTTTATTTCTCTCTTTCCTCTTCAAGCATGAGGAGGGTATCAATTCTTTTTTGAATAATTGATGAGGGTTGTCCTATTGAACCCTGAGAAGGCTGAAGTGATGGAAGATATAACCCATTTGGGAGAATGGATTCTTGTCTGTATACCAGAAAGTATGGAGAGTTTCATATAGCTTCCTTGGGTGTTACTCTATCTACCCATAAGGAATTAAGAAGCAAGCTATGCTAATTCCTCTGATTGTATGCGATTTTTTTCTTCAAGATCCTCACAAGGTTCTTATTAGTTGATTCTGCCACCCCATTTCCTTGTGGATAGTAGTTTCCAGAGTATCTTATTATGATTCCTTTGTCCATAGCGAACTATGTTAATAGAGTAGAAGAAAAGTAGGAAGCATTGTCAAAAACGAGAATGGAAGGCATCCCAAACCTTGTGATCGATTGTTGTTATATGAATTGGATTACAACCTTTTCATTCACATAAGTCAGAGGGATGGCCTCTGCCCATTTCGTAAAATAGTTTGTAGCATTCAGTATGTATTTATGTTGTTTTGAAGAATTTGGGGTAATCTCCCCTATGACATCTAACCCCCATTGCTCAAATGTTCTGGATATGGTCACTGGTTGGAGTGGGACAACTGCCCTAGTTTCTCTTCCAGTGCTCATTTGATGAGATTTATAGTTCCTAGCGTATGTATGAGCATCCCTATATAAAGTAGGCCAGTAATAATCGGCTCTTAATATTTTGTGAGCTGTGGTATTTCCTGCAAAGTGTCCACCTGCAGGACCATCATAGAGTTCCCTCAGAACCTTTTCTGCATCTTCACGTTCAAGAAATCTCAAGAGTATTCCATCATAATTTACATGGAAAAGTATTGAATTTACGAGGCGATATTGCGCATATTTTAGCCTGAGAGCTCTCCTTTCCTTAGGGATTAGGTTTTCTGGGCAAGTCCCATGATGCAGGAGGTAAATCAATTTTCCATACCAGGATTCTTCCTCTGAGGGAATGTATAAAGATTCACTACACCATAATGCTAATTCATTCTCCCACCCAGGATCTTCATTTTTTCGATCTTGGGCTTCTGCGACTAGTTTACACAATCCTTGTCCCTTAACTAATTTGGCAGGTTTTATATCTAGATCAAATTCTTGGACAACTGCCATCCAATTTCCCCTTCTCTCCTCCATCTCTCGTTGATTGAATAGGGATCAGACTGCAGGATGAGGTACGATGACTTTGGTGTGATTTTTTAGGATGTAAGATCTGAAATGTTTTACTTCTTTGTAGACTTCATAAGCATGTTTGTCAATAGCAGGGTAGTTCAATTCGACTCCTTGAAGATTAGTGCTCATAAATGATACCAGTGTCTCATTGTTATCATCATCCTTCTGGGTCAATACTGCAGCTAAGGACTGGTCGGAGGTGAAGGTATAGAGGACAAAAATATTTACTAAAGTTGGGACTTCGCAACACCGGAGCTTGAGATATTGCAGTCTTGATATTGTTGAAAGCATCTTTTCACTCATYATCCCACTTAAAATATACATCCTTGCGAATCATTTTTTTTAAGGGTTTAACAGTTTCATCAAAATCGGGCATGAACTTTCTCAAAAAATTAATTTTCCCAAAGAAAGATTGCATAGCCTTTTTGTTATGGGGCAAGGGAAGTTGAGTTATTGCCTTTATTCATTCAGGATCTATACAAATTCCCGCTTGAGATATAATATGACCTAGTAGTTTCCCTTCCTTGACACCAAAGATACTTTTCTTAGGGTTTAAAGATATTCCATATTTCCAACACCTTTCAAAAATCCGGGTTAGATGTTGGATGTGGTCTTCTCTTCTCTTTGAATACACAATCACGTCATCCAAATATACTACTACACATTTGTTAATCAATCCCCGAAAAGCTACATCCGTGGCCCTTTGGAAGGTTGCCCCTGCATTAATCAACACAAAGGGCATGCATTTATAAGCAAAACTTCCCCACTTGGTTCATAAGGTAGTCTTCAATCGGTCTTCCTCTTAAACTAGGACCTGGTTATAACCTGAGAAACTATCTAGAAGGGAGAAAATTTCAGAACCAGACACGGTCTACATGAGTTTTTCCATGGGATCCTTTTTTGATGCTCTATTAAGGTTTCTGAAATCTACACACATGAGGATCTCCCCGGAATTTTTTCTGACAAGAACCAAATTTGCTACCCAGGCAGAGTGTCTAACCTAAAAGATAATCTTAGCTTCTAGTAATTTCTTTAACTCTTGATACATCGGGGGTTCCAGAGATGGATGGTACTTCCTGAGATTTTTTTTTAAGGGTTTTACTCCGGATTTTAACGGGATTGTATGTTAGATAATGTGAGTGTCATAAGTTTTCAATTCTCGGTAGGACCATGCAAAGACATCTTGATATTCTCTAAAAAGTTTGAGATAAGCTTTCTTGTCTTCTTTAGACATTGTTTTACCTAGATTTACATTCTTAGGGTTTTCCAGGGTTCCTAGGTTTATAGTCTCGTATATGGGACATGAACTCCCTTTCTTTGTGTTCTTTGACCCTTTAAATCTTTCCCTCAGGTCGAAAAGGTTCTCCAAATTGGCTACCCCTTTCGGTATCGTGTGAAACCTTGGTTTATTATTAGAGTGATATGTTTCGTTCTTTTGTTCGTGGAAATCAATTTCTGCCAATTTCTCTTGGAATACCTCATCATCAATATCCAAATATTTAAAATTCTCTTGATTAGTTAGAAAATCTACAATCTGTTCATCTCCTTCAAAAACCTTCCAATTAAAAATATTGTTGGGTACTGATGGTTTGTAGAGTAGTTCCACAGTGAACATGGAGGCTCCATAATATTCTAAAGGGGATAACGGGGTTGTAGTGGCTAGGGAATCATCAAGAGTATTCTTTGTCATGGGAACAACAGTAATATTGAAGGCCTCAAAATGTTCTATTAGTCTATGCACCTCTTGTTGGTAATTTCTCAAGTGGGGTGAATTGCAATGGATAGTATTCTTCACTTGCCTAACGATAATTTCAGAGTCCCCAAAAAATTTTAGTTCTTTAATGTTTAAGTCTATGGATTTCTTCAGTCCTTGAACTAGAGCTTCATACTCAGTAGTGTTATTGGTGCATTCAAATTCTAGTCTGTAGGATAGGAAATTTCGCTTCCCCTTCGATTCAATCAGGATAAATCCTGCTCCTGACCCTTATTTTGATTTAGACCCATCAAAGTATAGTTTCCAAACTTGTGAGCGAAATTTAGCATCTTCTTGAGGCCTAGTTATTTTCTCATCTTCATATACCTTGTTTGTTGTTTCCAACAGAGGTTCCTGACAAAATATGCTTCTTCTGTTGCTTCCAGTAGATTCACTTGAAAATTCATTTCGTCGTTTTGAGTGAGAGGTACATCAGATGAGAGAGGGATGAAATTTCCGAAATCAGAATCACAGGAGTAGTTTCCTAGCACGAGGAAATCTGTCAGCGAGGGTTCGTTGAAGGCTTCTAAATCGGTGACAGTATGTTTGCGATATTTTTCCCTATCAATCCTAATCCTATTGGTATGTCCCTTTAGTGGCAACTAGAGGTGAGCCTAGTCTGTGTTAAAGTATCCATTAAGTTTCTCAAACCAATCTCAACTAAGTAGTAGTCCATAAGCTTTTGGGATATCTACTACAATTATGTCAATTACTTGAACAAATTTCAGGTGTGTAGCCATTCTGATCATGAATTCCTTAAGTTCCCCAGTAACTTTTACATGTGTTTTGTCTAGTTGTATGTAATGATCCCAAGCCAAATTCTTTCTTGGAATCACTAACTACTACTGATTTATTGAGTTATTAAGTGCATACAAGATTCATCAACACATGGAGATCACAATATATTCAAGATGTAGAAGCACAAACAAAGATCTGACCTTTTATTATGAGCAATGTAAGATCAATACAATAGATGGTCGATCTGGCATAAACCTCAGATGGTCGTACAAGCAATAGATATGAGCTGCTACAAAATGCTCCCACTAATACAAAATAATGCCTCCAAAGGCTGAATAAGAAATGAAGATCAATACAAGCAGATCTGAATGCCAAACTCTCCAGCTGAAGAATGTCACGCTCCAATAGAAGGTTGAAACCGTCAATAACTCGGCCCTGCTGCCAAAAGTGTCCAATCACTCTAATAAATATGCCAATTGATAGATCGGGCAACTACAAGGAAAACCCAGATGTCCGAATTCCCAAATCCACTCTCAAACTCCGTAGATCTGAATTCTCCACTGAATGGTGTGCCCCACTGGATGACTGAAACCCTAGCTAGTTTGACCCTGATGAAGGAGATCTCCAAATGACCTGAAACTCTCCAAGAATATAGATCGGGTGATGGTAAGAACAACCCAGGTGCCCGAATCTCCAAGATCCCTCTCAATCGCTGTAGATCTGAAATATCCACTGAATGGTGCACCCCACTGGATGACTGAAACCTTAGCAGGTTCGTCCCTGATGAAGGAGGCCTCCAAACGCTACGAAACTCTCCAAGAATATAGATCGGGCTATGAGAACCCTGTGGGAGAAGTTTCAGGCTCAGATCTCAAGCAGATCTCCCTATATCTGAGTTTTACTGAATCACCGGACGTCCCCTATGGCTCCAAGACGTCCCAATCTGCAGACAGATGTAGAATGATGATAACTCTCTAGAAAATCCCTCAAACTGATGGTCCTGCACCTCCTAAAGCACTAGATGGAGATGGGCTGAGACTAGAATGGTGTGGAGGAGTATTTCATCCTCGAGACCAAGCTGCGGAACAAGGTGAGTGGATATTTCACCACTGAGTTGCTCACAAGGGTTTGTACAGCAAAACCCCCAAACT
>JASDQU010738514.1:78497-110996 GCA_032191745.1 Picea mariana | reverse complement strand
GACCTGAAACTCTCCAAGAATATAGATCGGGTGATAGTAAGAACAACCCAGGTGCCCGAATCTCCAAGATCCCTCTCAATCATTGTAGATCTGAAATCTCCACTGAATGGTGCACCCCATTGGATGACTGAAACCTTAGCAGGTTCGGCCCTGATGAAGGAGGCCTCCAAACACTACGAAACTCTCCAAGAATATAGATCGGGCTATGAGAACCCTGTGGGAGAAGTTTCAGGCTCAGATCTCAAGCAGATCTCCCTAGATATGAGTTTTACTGAATCACCGGACGTCTCCTATGGCTCCAAGACGTCCCAATCTGCAGACAGATGTAGAATGATGATAACCCTCCAGAAAATCCCTCAAACTGATGGTCCTGCACCTCCTGAAGCACTAGATGGAGATGGGCTGAAACTAGAATGGTGTGGAGGAGTATTTCATCCCCGAGACCAAGCTGCGGAACAAGGTGAGTGGATATTTCACACTGAGTTGCTCACAAGGGTTTGTACAGCAAAACCCCCAAACTGAATGCTCAAGAGCAATAGCAAATGCTAATCCAAAACCAGAATGAATAATAGGTGCACCCTAGCCTCTTACTTATACTTTTCCTTCTAATTCTCTGTTCAGTTAGGTTAACTCCCAGGGTTAATCTTCTATTCTTCTGTTGAGTTATCTTTTACTCCTTTCCTTTTCCTTTCTTAAGTCAACTTAAAAATATAACTTTTAACTTCTTGACTTTTCCCCCCCCCTTCAGTGTGAGACTATGACCTAGTGGGGGTACCCAGGTCACTGAGTCTCCTCATTACCTCTCTAAGAGGTGGGGGACATTACATTGTATAACGTGTTTATCACTTTTGAGCGGGATTGCATTCAATTTCTTGCAGATTGACAATGGCATGACATTGGAGGATGCCCCTGAATCGACTAAACAATTATGTAGGTTTTTGTTGAAGACTTCAAACGTTAAAAGGAAAGGTGAGACAAAAGGCTTTCCACTTTTTTCTAAAGAGCAAGCATTCACATTTGGTTTGTTCTTTAAATCTGTGGGAGATGGGACCTCTTTTAGGTCAGTGCTTGTTACAGGGGCTTCTATTAACTTTAAGGCTTGTAACAGAAAATCCTTTTGCTGGGGAGTTCTGCACATGTCCATGACTGACACATTAGCTTTTAACTTCTTTAAGTTTTCTACTATGTTGTAGTCCAACTTGGGTGGCTCATGTGTGTGTGTGTGTGTGTGTGTGTTTATAGGATTTATTTGGGAGACAAAAGGTGCTTTCGAGTGATCGGCTATTTGTTTTCCTCTCGAGGATTGGGCAATGATGAGATCATTTGAGACCGGTTGACCCTTACTTCTCATTTTCACAGCTAAAACCTCAATGGGTAGTTCTTGGACTTAAAATACATCACCGAAGGCATCGGCAAGTCAGGATCCCACAACAACATGGTTGTTTCTTTCGGCGGCTCAACTTCCTCCTGATCGACGATGTTCACCATTGAGCCCCTTGATTGTTTGGTAAGAGAAACTTCATCTAGGAACCGATTGGCCATTAATTCATAGCATGCACCCATTGGGGACAGTCTCTTTCGAAATGTTTCTCTTGATGGTACGTACAAAATGAGTCAGAGGCCACATTACCCAAGTTAATGTTTAAGTTGGCTGGGGGAGGTTCAATCACTTTGAAAAGTGGGTTTCTTTTAAAAAAAAGGTTTATAAGGCCTTTGACCTTGGTTTCCTTCCAAGACACTTCTTTTCATGTCTACAATTTCATTCAAAAGTTTCTTTATCATCCGTTGTAGGTCTTCTATGTCCCCACTTCCTTTCTCAAGACCTTGTTCTATTTGTTTTCTCGGGGGTCTAGTCAACAACAGTACTCTCCTAGGTGGAGGTTGAACTTCCTTCTTAACTAGTGAGACTTGGCCCTCTTTGCATCCCTTCATTTGGAATTCAATTGTTTTGGCTTCCTCGAAATTTTCAACTAGGGTATGTTTGGAAGCCCTCTTTACAAACATGGAAATGGAAGCAGGGAGAGAATTAGCATATACCTCAATTTGCAACTCCTGAGTAGGTTTAGCTTTGAGTTGAAATTTGTTCAAGATAGTGGTAAACCGTTGATTGAAGTCTTTAACCTTCTCTTTTGAACTCATAGTGGTAGCGAATGGTTCAGGCATTAAAGCTCCTGTGGGGTTTTCTTCTGCAAATTTGTTTAGTAAATCCTTTTGAAACTTCGTCCAACTAGTTATGGATCCCACGGCAAGTTAAAATACCAAGTCAGGGATGAATTCTCAAATTTATAGGGAAAAATCCTACACAATACGTCCTCATGTTGTATGTTCATCAGTTTAATAGCTAGTATGAACTTTTTAATATGGTCTTCAGGCAATCTGAAGGTTTCAGGGTCGAATTTTGGAAGTAATTTTTTCGGATGTTGAGGGAGGTTATGTACCCATCCTGGGATTTCCATACCATCTCTAGCCAACCATGATTGATTATTTTTAGGTTGATTTCCCCTTTCTTCATTATTATCATTATTATCCTCCATGTCGTCTAATTTCGAAGCTAAGCGATCCAAGTTAAACCCTTCCTCGTCAAATTCGAAATCACCAGGCTCAGAGTAGTTACTAGCTGGTGTTTTGGGGATCATATTAAGGGGTTGTTCGATCTCAGTGAGGGAAAAATCTATCAGGTCTTCTACTGTGTGAACAAAAACCTGGTCAGGGGTGTCGACAACTAGTCTTCTTACTTGTTTTCTACGAGTAAGTAACGGAGCTAAGGGTAACGATCCAATTTGTYGATTGTAAGCTCTTGTGATTCTTCTGAACTAGTTCAACTCCTTATGGGGAAGAGAATAAGGTATTTCRGGGAATAGGTGTTCTACTTCCTCGTGTTGGGGTGATTTACTCGTTTCAGGAGTACTCTCTGTATGTGGGTTGTCTAGATAATGACTAGCCATGCATGTGGGATTTTTTGAATTTGTAGGCTATKTGAAATATGTTTTCAGAAATGTCGTTAGCCATTCATTCATTCAGGCGCTCCTTATAGTGCCAATTTTGTTGAGGGGTCTGAGATCCCTTTAACTCAATAGTAGGAATCAAACTCGCCTTAGAGGCCCAATTAGACTCTACAACATTTGATGGGTGGAATGGTTCTCCAAATATTTCTATCTAGCCAATTTACCAATGGGATTTACTTAGTGATTGACAGGATATATTTCTGTGAAAGTTCCTCCTTCAGATTAAGTGTTTCTCTTTTCTGTCTTTTCTTTTATTAGATGACTCTGCTAAAGTAAGGTGTGATGGTATAAACCAACTAATAGAGAGGATTATTAACTACTAAAGAAGTTTGAGCGTGGGATAACCCTCGTGCTCTAGCGTGCAGACAATGATATTCACACCTATTACAAGTCTAGTGATAATATGTTAACTTACTAGTATTTCACACTGACTCAGATACAATTATTGAAAGAAAATATGCATGCAATAAGATAAGTGCAAGAAAAATAGTTTTCTTAGCTCTACCATCAATCACATATTAACACAATGATTCGCTTTTCATCATTTAGAACAAAAGAACTATTAAAGTATTTAAAAAGATATCTTATCAATAGATTCAGAAACTCTTACTCGTTACAGCATCAACTACTGAAATAAAAGTTGGAAGTAGTTCCTCATCAATCCAATCACATAACCCCTTTGATGAAAAACAAAATTTTATGTCTCTGGTTCTAAAAAGAACTTTTTAATTAAAGTTGCTCAGAAATAATTCTTTACAATTCTCAAAAAGAGGGTATTTTCCCCAAAACCATCGACCCTTCCCCAAAAGGTCGATCCACATACTTATAAAGAATCACTAACTTAAAATAGCTACTAAAATTTTGTGTTAAGTAAAACAAAAGAGTGACATGTGATGCTTGATCTCTTTGTTCCCTTGAGATCATCTAGTGGTTTTACTAGAGTGGATGGCTCTTCTTGTATTCTGACCACTTGACAAAGAGATCCCCGGATGTGTTAGCATACGGAAATCTGTGTTGGTCCATTGAGGCTGAAAGGGTTTCCTTCACTTATAATGTTCGTTCTATATATTTGATCACTTTGGCACTTAAACGATGTAGAACTACACGAGCCTTGATCATATGTTCCATAAACTTATGTATTTGACCCAGTGTCATGCTCGACACCTGCGCAATCTCTACGTACCACATTGAGTCTTATTCTGCATATCTTTTCACTATGTCATGCAAGTCGACAAAGTCTTCGTGTGAGTCGAACTCTGGGAGGCCAATGTCTTTCATCTCCCAATTGATCTTTTCCCATCTTCTTTCGCACTCCGCCCACCTCTTTTGTATCTCTCGCTAAGGTTCCTGGGCCATACTTACCCAGTATTTGGTTGCCTTCCTGATCTGGGAGATGTTTCTATCCATTAGCACTCGGATGCCATGCTCCTCCATGTCTCGGCCCTTCTGTACTGTGCTGATGTAATTGATTCGTTCTACAGCCTGGTATGTCTTTTCGTACCATCTCTCCACGTCTTTACAAGTTTCCAGTTCCATGAGAGTGTCTTCTTGAAAATCGGCTACACATGCAATGAAGAGATGTCTTTTGCTCGTGAATTATGCATATGCATCTTGAAATTCACTCTTCAGAAAAATTGTGGCTTGTGTTGAGTCTTGGTAATATTTCGCTAGATGGTGCAAATGGTCTAGATCCTTCTTTGCGGCGTCCAATTCCTTTTCATATTGCTTTTCTCGATCTAGCGTGGAATTAGTGATAGCCATCTCTACACCGATTAGCTCAGATGTCTTCTCATTTTCTATGATGAGCATCTTCTCTTTTGTGGTGATGAGAATCACGCTATCCAATGTGAGCCTCCTTTTCTTGGTTGTTCTCCTCATTATGGATTTCCTCTTCCTGTCGTAAGCAGTCACCTGTATATCGAAAACCTCATCAATGGGCTCATGGATTTGTTGGTCTCCCCAGGTCAGAGTGTTTCCCAGGCTTCCTGTCGTATATATTTTCTCTAGTACCAGATCTTGTACTTCTTTCACAGGGGAAAATTTTGTATGTTCCAATGGATCGACCTCCGTCTGACGTTCATCAACTAGTTAGGTATCAGCCTTAATTGGAGAGACAGTCATAGTCTCAATACTTACTTGGTGATTGACTGTTGAGGTGTCGATCTCTAGCTATTGCAATTCCTCTTCTTGTTCACCAGAACCTAGATCATCCTTGGAGATGTCTTTAAGGGTCCCAGATAGGTCGAGAAATTTAGTGTCTAAGGTACTCTCAGCCTCATGGTCTCCCTGCAGAGTGTTTGGAATTGATGCATTGGGAGTTGGATCAGATGTCCCCCCTAGTTCTTTCTCCTCTGTAATTGGTATCGGAGTTATAAGCGAGACTTATGAACTCTCTTCATCATCATAGATAGTAATTAGATCAAAAAGGGTATTAGGCACACCCGTTTCACCTGGTGTGCCTGGAATCTCATGCTCGGTTGGAATGGTCCCCGAGGATCTAGCATGTGGTGATGGAACTCTGGCATTTTCCAGATCGATGGTTTCTTCTAGTGGGGTTGATCTTGAGCCATTTAGCTCCTCTCTGATGTTGATTTGGTCGATCGGGGTGATCCTCATAGGTTATAATAGTTGAGGATCATTTTACAGTTGCTGGATAACTCTTTGGGATTCTTCCAATAACAGCATCCCCTCCTTTGTGCCTCTGTGGCTTCTGCTGCTTTATTTTCTTCTCTAACCCCAAGAGCTTCTCGATTCGTATGTTCTATCATTTCGACTTGCTCATCCATACTCATAGATTTGAACCTAGTCATGTTTTGGTTAGATTTTATCTGTAGTACCTCCTCCCAGTCCTGAGCACATTCTGTAAATATCTTGTCTTCAAACTTATCATGTATGTATGGCCAGCAGGAAGAAAATTGTGACACATGCTGGAGAACTAGGCCTTTAGGGTCATGTTTACAAAATCGTCCTGTCAGGAACCTGTATTCCAACTCGCTCAAACCCTCTTGTTTAGCTTACGCAGTGTCCTTCACTATGAAAAACCCTACATGGAAACATATTTATGAACGCCCATTTCTTTTCCTTAACCAAAGTGGCATTATAGCCCTGCAGGATGGTCTAGTAACAGATTTCTCCTACGATGAGCCAGTCTAGGATGTGAGTGGGGAGTAAATGGGGTGTGCCAATGGCCCCAAACACCCTGATATAATTCATGGTTTCATCTAGGTACCAGTGGCCTACTTTTGAAATCATTTTCTTGGCCTCTACAGACAGTCTTGGGCATTCTTTTTTGAAAATAATAAAATAAACTCGAGATATGAATTCATCGCAGATGAGACCATAATATTTCTTGTACCTGTTTTCCCACGGGATGTTGAAGTAGACATGTAAAGGTAGCTCGGCAACGTGCCATCTCAAATTCATGCCTCGGAGACATTCCTTGCACAGATCACGTCTAGAAGATATGAAGCCATGTCAAAAGTGGGCGCTTCTCCCTCCCTTGGTGTCTTAGCCTGCAATATGTTGATGCTCAAATGTTTAGAGATGATTGCTCCCCCATTTAAGCTACTCCCAGAAATGGCCACGGTGTATGCCAGGGGCATCCATGACTCTAATAACTTAGCACAATATTTATCCCCGTATAATCAGCAAATTAGAGCCACTAAGTATATGTATGGCTCCTTTAGATTTGTTGTTCCATACTAGTCGTTGCTCTGGTTTGTGAATTTCTTGTCTTCCTTCCACCAGGAGGCCATTAATCGACTGGTGTCATAGAATTCATAGAACTTCACCAAGAAATCTGTGTTTAACCGCTCCTTTGGGTCCCTGATCTTGTAATATTTTTGGACCTCTGTCGGGAGAAAAACACTGACACATCTGTCATTCTCATCATTGACTAGGCACTTCATCGCGTCTATATGATCGATTATCCAACCCAGAGTCTCAATGCAGGGCAAGACTGGGATTTGAAAGGCTACCATATGTAGGCATGACCACCGGATGTTCGAAAAAACCTGGTTGTCGAGCGCCCTTACATCCGGGTCACTGTGGGGAATAAACTTCGAGGTAATCTTCCTGATTAATTATGTTGAACAAATCTCCCCATTGTGGGAGCATTATCTTTGATCTAGTTCTTGCTTATGTATCACCAAAATTAGGGGGCTGAGAAAATGATTTCTTAGTTGATGTTTTGATGACCGGTTTCACTCTAGTAGCAAAGTCCAACTACCTCATAGTGTCAGGAAAAGATCCTTCAGCGACCTCTGCTTCCTTCAATTTCGGTGCCCTTGGCGAGCGTCTAGTCGTTGGCTTCCTTGGAAGCATTTTTCCTGCAAAGAGAATGACGTTAGACACCGTGTTGCAGAGAATATTCTGATATATAAAAATGCAACCACCGAAATGATAAAATTAACACGTACCTCTTCTTCGCACTAGCTTAACTTGGTTTTGAAATTTTGAGAATCAAGTGCAACTCTTAAGACTCTCTCTTCACTTCTTTGACTTCTCTGGAAATGAGAAACTTGTGTGCAGAATGTTTGGGTTTGAAACTATCTTAGTGATTTAAATAGAGAGAATACTTACCTTATCGCATCAGTTCTTCAATTCAGGGTGTAAGTGCGGTTCTACAAAATCTATCGCCAGATCCGCATTATGCTCGAGATTAAATGCAGTCGTAGGTTGGTGGCGCAGGCGCGGGATATATTGTGGTTCATCGGAAATTTCGAATTCATGTTATTCAATATGTGCATGGGGTACCAACGTATGTAGAGAGAAACATTAATTGTCCTATTAAATGGAGAATCCGATCTTATTTTGTACTGAAAATGTCCCATCATTCCGCTAATTTAAACGGGTGGATCGGGAGTCGACGCTTTTCTTTAGACAATGTTCATTGATATCTCTAGGAAAAAAATCTAACRTCGATCCATCTTGTCGTACAGCGYTGATGTGGAAATGTTGACCTGGAAGTGTGACTAGGACACAGGGAAACTTAAGGTGACTCCAGATGAAGCTAGGCCATACGAAATGCCTACGTGGCAAAGACACATGGTGTTTTGAGATTGGCTTCTTCGTTTAAGAGTGTTATTTGGAATCGGGGATTTTCATTAGATAAGAATTTTAACAAACAGGTCCTACCCTTCCGATGCCGAAAAAGTATCAAGGATCGGAGATAGGCGATAAGTTTAAACAAGTGTTCCCAGATTACCCCCCTTGAAACTTGTCGATGCCAAAAATGCGTTGGGGATCGGTGATCAGTGATGTGTCAATGTTAAATTTTTCCATGATTTAAATCTTTGAGATTTCACCAACCCCGAACAAGCACATCAGCAATCGATTATCGGAGGTTCGTCATGGCCCATGTCAATGTTTATCCCTCTCATATTTTCTCGGCGCCGATGGGATATCAGCCATTTCCTAAATCTTCTTTGCGAACAACTAGTGCAAATCTACTTCATTTTTTACCAATATCAATGATACATAGGTGATTGGCGATTATTGTTACTATGTGGTCATTTTACTTCTTAGATTTTGTCGATACCGAACATAAGCGCGTGGGTCACAATTTCAGTTGTGGATCCTTAGTTAAACTGTCATGTTCTTTTTTTGGATACAAAATTTTCACTATGACAGGTCCAAATAAATCCAACTTGATCAATTATGAGACATGGAAATGAACTTAGTGATCCCTACCTAACAGACTCAATTCTGAAAGCAGAACAAAAGAAAACAAGTGGTACCCAAAAGAGAAAAAATTTCTTAAAATATTTTAGGGTGTGTTGAGCGCTCAACAATATGTTTCATTTCGATTGATGGGGGATACATTATGGCCCTCCTTCAACGAATATCTTCCTATCAAATTCAATATATTATCTAGGTGAAGGATCTAGACACAATATAGTACTTGGATCTTGCATTCCTTAGTGGCAAGCCTCCTCATGATCGATTGTGGGTTTACATCATTGACCCCTAATCGATTGATTCTACAAGTGTTCGACACTAGCTCATCTATTCACACTTGCTAGATTGTACTAGGTAAATTGGGGTCCATATTCATCATCGGTGGGTCCCCTTGCATCTGTTAACGGTATACATCAATGATCGATAATCATACGGTTTCTACCATGCTCGACATCAACTCATCTATTCGCATGTTGTAGATTCGTACCATCAGGGTTTTGGATGAAGACCTTGGGTTGGGGCCATATTCTTCTTTTACAACATCCCCTCCCAAGTTGCGATGGAGTATATCACTTGTATATGAGTACTTTGAAGACATCAGAGGCACTCTCCTCAATGCTTGTTGTCTTCTTGATATCTATATGTTGTGTCATAGATCCACATTGTATTTGTTGGTGGCTATCATTGTGTTCATGACGTAGATCCACATTGTATTGTCTCGTGGATATGGTCTTATTGATGACATGGATCCACATGTATTCTTTCATGGCCATGGCCTAGCATTTCATTTCATGGATTCACAATGTATTCTTTAGTGGCCATGCTCATTCAGAATCTGAGTATGTCTACCTAGGGGATTGGTCTATATATGCTTTCATCCTTGGTGTTTGATTGCAAGACTATTTTAAGTTCTGACACTCCTTTTCTCTCTCCTCACACTGTCACACATGGAAATTATTTTATTGTAATGTATTTTGGCCATCCATTCATTTCCTGACCTCACACATTAGGGGGCATATGTTATAGCCTTAATTTCCACCCTATAGGCTAGAGAAGAATCTATAAGAGGATAGAAGCTAGAATACATATTTTGCATAAGGTTTACCCCCTTTTTGGAGATCCTTGTGGGAAACCTAGCAGACAACAAGCGAGGACCCTCGTTGTTCATTACTGCCTCAACAAGCGAAGCTCTGTAAAGATTCTAGTTTTGAGGAGTTACAAGGTGATAGGCGAGAGGTGAGTTGTATCTTCATGGAAAGGGCCTGTGAAATCACATCATTTAAGTCTCTAGTGGTCTCTAGAAGATCTAGAAGCTCTCTCAAGCCTCCTCCAAAGAGATATATAACAAAGGAAAGCTTTGGTCACGAGGAGGGAGAATTCAGAGTAATTATGTTGTCCAATTGTAGAGGTACTTGTTCCATCTACCACAGCCAGAAGTGAGTGAATCCTAGCCTGACCAAGGAGCTAAAGGAGGAGCAAGGAGCAAGGAGGTCAAGGGAGCATGCATCAACATTTAAGGTATGTCTTAATGTAATTTTTTGATGATTATTAATATATCATTTGGCTTTCCTCCTACAAATGTTTGTAATTGATGAACAAATGTTTAGATCTTATTCATGCTATTGTAGATCTGATTAGAATCAAATTAGATCTAGGATTATATTCCCAAGTAGAGAGGTAGAAAATGTGTGCTTGTCTTTTGTATGCAGGAAGCGAGTTGTGGATCTTGGAGCTAGAGTCTTAGGACTGCAACAACTAAGAGATATAAAGGACACCCTCAAGAAAGGTATGCAAACTTCACCACTCCTTAGGATAATCATGAATCTATGTGTTTGAACCTAGATCTGGGGAAACCATAAGAAGTTTATCCCTCTTTCTGTCTAGGATTACTATGTTAATCCTAGGGATATTTTGTTGTGTATTTAGAAATATCCATGTGAGACTTTGTCCCATAAAAATGGAGACTGAAAAGTAGAGCATTATGGCTCACTTTAGGGGATGAAAATACAATTTACTTTCATAAGTATGCTAACTAGAGAAGAAATAATAATACTATATGGAGACTGACTAGAAATTATGGCTCACAAGTATCAAGGTTTGAGGATTTGGCCAAGGCAGGGGTGGAACACTTTAGTGAAATTAATAAGGAAGCAATCCAACAAAAGTCCCGACCCTGATGGCTAGCCAACAAAATTATTTTATGGGTTCCAAGAAATCATTGAAGTAGACTTGTTAAGGGTTGTTGAGGAATCTAGAGCTTCATGTAAAGTGATAGCCTATTTTAATGTCACCTTTATAGCATCGATCCAAAAAAATGATGACCCTAAATCCTTTGAGTATTTTAGGCCAATATCCCTCTATAACTATATATACAATATAATTGCCAAAACAAAAGCTAGAAGAGTTAAAAGATCAGTTTTAGGAGTTATATCCAGTGAGCGGTTCAATTTCCTTGAGGGTAGACAAATATATGAGGCTACAAGAGTTGCTTAGGAGGGGATGCATAAAATTAATAAAAATAGGATCCCAACAATGGTAGTAAAAATAGAACTCTTAAAGTCTTATGACAGGGTCAGTTGGTTGTACTTAAGAATGATGATGATTCATCTTGGCTTTCAACTACCCTTTGTAAATTGGTAATGATTTGTATATCCTCTGTGACTTTTTTAGTGTTTATCAATGGTTCATCTTATTCAATCCTTAGACCAGGAATCGGCCTCAGGTAGGGATTCCCATTGTGTCCACTACTTTTTATTATAGTAGCAGAAGGGTTAAGTAGAGTTATTCTGGATGCAAGAATATCTTGATCAATTAAAGATATTAGGATGGAAATATATTTTTTTTTCATCTCATGTCTTGTCTATGGCTGACATCTTGCTATTTTGTTACAGTTCCAAAATGGATTCCATGAAACTCAATGAAATATTGGATTCATATTGCATAGTGATGGGATGAAGGTAAATGTGGGGAAATATTCCATCTCTTGTATGGGGACTAGTCAGAAGGACATGAGGTTTTTTACTTAGTTGTTCCCTTATCAAGTTGCAGTTCTCAACAAGGGAATCAAATATATGGGATTTTATATTAAACCCAATGATTGTAGAGTTAAGGACTGGGACTAGATCATTTTGAACATTCAAAAGAGGCTAAAAGTATGGTATAACAAATGGATTTTGCATGGTGGAATATGAACAATGATTAAATCAGTTTTAATACCCCAAGGTCGAGCCCATGTTGAATTGTAATTGTGTTTATAGGCTGGTGAGCCAAGAGTTTATAAGCTGGGAGGCTTATGTGAATATTAGGCTGGAGAGCCTAAGTGCTAAGTCCAGTGAGCCTATTTTTTTATATGTAATTATGAAGATCATTAATAAAAATACATCGATGCGTGTAGACCGACCACGAAGAAAGAGTTATGGGGGACTAAGCTCCACTGGGAAGGGAAAGGAAAGGGGGCTAAGAGGCTAGGAAAAGGGCTAAGCTTGTGGGCTTATCTTTAAGGGAATATTACAATATATTCCTAAAAGACTAAGGTTTGGGGAAATGACTCTTGTTATCCTAAGTTCCCTTGGGGAAAGGAACAAACTCCAAGTGGGGAGGAACGAGCTCCCAAGAGAGCCATGTGTCAATCTTGGCACATGCAGTTTTGTGTGAGAAAATCAGTCATTGTGGGRGTTCACCCAGCCATTCTTGCCATGATCCTCATGCACGCATGCACTCAAAAACTGAACATCCATGCATCCATCCACTTCCTCCATCATTGACCTTTGAAACATGCATGCAAGCTCTAGAACCTGCAAAACTCGTTAATCTAACCCATTTTATCTTGTGAAGCACAACACGACTAYGCAATGCCTGAGCCATATCACAACCTAGCCATTTTGTTATCGTTGCCCATGTTTTTATCTAGACTGGTGTGGCTTGTTGTCATTACCAGAGCCATACCAATATTTGTTGTTGTGATTACCTGATTGGATTGGCCTGGGAGCTGGACTGAAGAAGTAGGTTGTCAGGCCTATGATCAACTCTCTCCAGGTGAGAGAGGTTGTTGGGGAAGTGATTTTCTCAAAGGGAGCCTCACGGCAGTTGTAGTGCTCTAAGACTTCCTATTTGGCCTATTGTTGAAGCCCTGGAAGGGGAGTGGGGTAGCTGAAGGATTGTCGAGCAGAGAACGGGCACACTCCCTGGGGTGGGATAGGCATGTGGGGAATGAGGGGCTATAAGTTGTGGACGTGAATGGACTCCTAGGGACAAAATCCTTCTTGGATACTTTGTAACCTCAGCCTAGCATAGGATTCCCCTTACCCTGGGTGGAGTTTAGTCCCAGCTTGGGGGTGACCCACTGCTGATAGTTGGAGCAGTGTGGTCTAAGGCTGGGAGGTTCGTGGAAGGTTTGCACACAGTTTGTGGCCTTCATAAAAAGATAAGTACCATTTCTATGTTAATTTTTATGTTGTGTATCTTGTACATGTTTTGATATTTATAATGTTTCTTGTGTGAGTTGTTTGTAGAAAATGTTTGTGATTTATGCATTAAATTGTGTATTAGTAGAATGCATATTACTATTGAATTTATATGTATGATGTTCTGCAAAGAGATCTGTGTTCCATAACCCAACAAGTCTATGCCTGGGCATGGACAGTTTTGACCATCAGAAACAGAGTGAGAAGTTTTTATTTCAAGTGACATTGCCCAGCAGATGGCCCAGAGCTTGAACAGAGCAGTTTTGTAGTAGCATGGCCCGACTTGGGTGGTTTGGGGATGTTACATCAGTTATTAAGGCAATATCGGTATACTAGATGTCATTTTTTTTTATTCCAAAATATGTGATTGAAAAAATCAGAAAGCTAAGTCTGAATTTCCTCTAGTCAAGGGATATGGAGAAGATTGTTTTGGTTAAATGTAAAAGGGTGGCACTCCCCAAATACATGGGAGGGTGGGGGAAAAAATACCTATATCCATTTTTCAAGGCATCGTCTAAAAAATGTGTGTGGAGGATAATAACAGTTGATAGTTTGTGGAGTCAAGTGATAAAGAAAATATATATAGAACCAGATTCTCTAGAGGATTGGATAAGAAGTTTAATGAAATCACATTAAAATGCTTCAATGTATGGAAAGTTGTGATATTAGCCTTTTCTTTAGTGGGAAGATGGTTAATCTAGAAGGTCAGAAGAGGCAACAAGGTAAGATTGGGGAAAGGTCCTTGAATGGGTTGCAAGGTTTCTTACAAACTATTTGAAAACTTGGTTAAAATTATGAGGGTAAAAGGATACTATAAGTTGTGCCAAGTGGTTGATAGGGACCTTACTATAATTTGGAAACATGAACAGAAAGATGCTAGTAGAATTGGATTAAAAGGAAATGAAGTTGTAGAATGGAATAATTATATATCATTATTTTGTTCTAGCCATGTTAGAATAAAGGATGAAGAGGAGGATGAACTCATTTGGTAAAAAAACACAACCATGGGTAGATATACACCTAAAATAGGTTGTATGGCAGTGTGTGAAGATTAGCTAATGGAGTTGTCTTAGTGGTGGTGGAGGACCATATGGAAGTATAAATTTCCATTGAAATATAGGATTTTCATATGGATATGTTTAAACGATAGGATATCAACCTAGGATTAGTACCATAGAAGAAGAAAGGAGGGACTTGGTAGGTATCCTCTCTGCAAGGAGGCTAAGGAGACTTCTTATCATTTGTTGATGACTTGTGAATATACAAAGATAGTTTGGAAAGAGATAGGGACCATCATGTGTTACAATTTTTTTTGGGCAAGTGCTACTATTGAAGAGGGTCTAAAAGTATGGATGGGTAACAAGGTATATGACAATTTGAAATATCTTCCTCTCGTAGTGGGATGGGGAGTATGTTTAGCAAGGAATGTTGATCTTTTTTAGGAGAAATATATTTTAGCCTTATAGTGTGCTACACAAGGACTAAGCATATTAAAGCACTTCCCACAGTCAAATTGTTAGCCTCTTACTCATATATAATCATGAAGTCCTAATATACCATCTTTATGTATTTCACATTTAAGGATATAATTGTTATCCTAAGTGTGTTTCTAGATTCCTATATTGCCTCCTCCTACCTTATCTCCCAATGAGGTGTCGATGTGAGAGAAATTGAGGTGGTTTCATTATTTTATTATATATTTTATCATTAAAATGAATACAATGTCGAGAGTATGGCTTGGGCCTTTTCTGCCACTTCTTGTGTCTCTTGTCTTGTTTGGTGTGTTCTTGTCTAAATCTTCTGGTATTCTATTTCTTCAATTGGTATCAAAGCCATATGGGAAAATGTAGTCTATAGATGGCAGACTTTGGAAGAATTGTAGTTCAATGACTTGTAGTTGAATCATACATAGGATACATGATTAGGATGTTGATTTTGAGAGAAATTATGTGGACATTTTGTTCACTTGGATTGTCATTCGACCTAACAGAGCACAATTGGATCCTTCTGCATTGCAGCTTGTCATTTGATTGAGTTGTCAAGCATTTTCAGGGATGTGTCAGACTTTAGGTTGATTCACTTCTCTTGGTATGCTCTCATCATATTGGAGTTCACATCAGTGAACAATTGCAGAAATTATGGCTCACATGATTACACAGTGGGATTTTCCATAGTTTTCAGCATCCAGATTTGGCGATTTTTCAGGTAGTTCTTCATTTAGGCTTAGCTTAGGAGTTTCAGCATGAAGACTTGTAGATGATATTGGTTTATGTTGTATTGTTGGCATTATTGTTCGGACTTATGATTGAAGGGAGGAATGTTATCCTCTTACTCATATACAATCATGAAGTCCTAATATACCACCTTTATGTATTTTACATTTAAGGATATAGTTGTTATCCTAAGTGTGTTTCTAGATTCCTATATTGCCTCCTCCTACCTTATCTCCCAATGAGGTGTCGATGTGAGATAAATTGAGGTGGTTTCATTATTGTATTTTATATTGTATCATTAAAATGAATACAATGTTGAGAATATGGCTTAGACCTTTTCCACCAATTCTTGTGTGTCTTGTCTTGTCTGGTGTGTTCTTGTCCAAATATTATTGTGTTCCATTTCTTCACAAATCCTGAAAAAACCCCAAGACAAATCTGAATCGAAGTGATTGGCAAGTCTAATTGTTGGGCATACTTTAATGGTGCCTCTCAAAATAACTCACAGGTCAATGGGGGAGGAGGTGTATTATATCTGAGGGATACTCATTTTTTTAAGTACAAAGCAGCAATTGGGAGAGTTATAAATAATGTTGAAGAGTTTATGTCTCTCAAAATAACTCTTATGTTGGTTGTTGAATATGGGGCAATAAAATTAATATGGTGATAAATTAGATGTTGGGTGTGTGTGTGGTGGAAAATTTCTTGTTCAGGCCAATTTATGAAGAGTTGCAAAGATTGAAATATTTATTCGCAAATATCTCATTTAATCATGTCTATAGGGAAAATAACATTGAATCTAATGGAGTTTCAAAAGAGTGATCATTGCTAGAACTTGGGAATTGGATCATCGAAGAGGTGGTGAAGGGTAAATCCATTATCTTCAAACATGCACCTTTCTTATAGGGTTGTTTGAAGTTATTCTACTCTTAGATATTTGGATATTTGGAGGGATAGGTTTGATGTTGGGTGTGCATGTGATGGAAAATTTATTGTTGATGTCAATTTATGAAGAGCTACAAAGATTGAAATATTTATTCGCAACTCTCTCATTTAATCATGTCTATAGGGAAAATAACATTGAAGCTAATGGAGTTTCAAAAGAGGTATCATTGCTAGAACTTGGGAAATGGATCATCAAAGAGGTGGTGAAGGGTAACTCCATTATCTTCATACATGCACCTTTCTTATAGGGTTGTTTGAAGTTATTCTACTCTTATATATTTGGATCTTTGCTCTCATGATTAATAAGCTATGAAATATACTTTTATTTCCATGAAGGAAAAAAAAAAAAAAACATTACTTTTATTCCAAGGTATAAAAGTTACAATCCTTAGGCATTGTTGTGCATCCTCAGACAAAATATACAAGAACAATCATTTAGCACTATTTATAAAGAGGGACAAAACTCCTCAGTGAGATCACACGCGTCCAAAAAATGACAACAGAAGTGTCCAAAGAGACAAGATAGTCAACCCCATCAAACATGACTAACGACAATTCATAGAGTGTATATGTTGAGGTATTTATGAGAAATCAACACCCAATCAAAGAAATCTTCCCAAGAAAGCTTATTTTCTACCAGATTAGTGGCATTTTTAGACAAACAGTCAGCATAAGTATTGATCTCCCTCAAAATATGACAAAAATTGATATCATGGAAGGAGGCAGACACAGTCTTGAAAATCATCCCAATATTTTGCAACTATGGACTGTCTAGTGTCACTACATTATTCATCCAATCGATGGTCAATTTAGATTCCTCGAAGACTTGGCGAGAAAATACATTATAATTCCTAGCACAATGTATAATTTCCAATAGCGCCTTGAATTCAACATGATTGTAGGTTCCAGATCCCATGTGCCCACAACCTAATATGTAATGGTTATCCAAAAAATAAAGGAGGAAGCCAAAACCATAGTCGTGAGCCTTCCCTCGGCAAGCCCCATCAAAGTATCCCCATGGCCTGATTTTGTCAATCACCATTGAGTCTATATTTTGAACCCTTTGCTCTTGGGGCTTCATATTATAAAGATCAAGCAAAGCTATGGATTTTTGAACAACTTTGAATGGAGGCTAAACTTGATCTTAAAATAAGTTAGCATTCCTGGCCAACCATAATCCCCATGATACTAAAATAAGCAAAGCACAAAAAAAATATGTGCAGGATTGGTGAAAAAAACATTGAAATAGTCTGCCACCAATTCTTTATACCAAACAAACCCAATCTCAACTACACATTGATCTCAAACCATACCTAACAAGTGAAAAGACAAAAGTGAAACAAATGTATATTTTTCCTCAACACCTTTACACAAAATGCATAAACTCGGACTTTGTTTACCTCAACGTTGCATACTATCCTGGGTCAACACTCTACCTAGAAGGACAAGCCAAAAGAACACAATGCATTTAGGTGGGCCCTTTATCTTCTACAATTTATAATACTACCACCTATCAATAAAATATTCAACATAAATCATGGCCTGGTAACCCAACTTTTCCAAATACCACCCCCCCTCCCCCCGATAAATTATAATCCCATACCAACTCATCATCTTGGTCTCTAATTTTGACATGTGATCTTAAAAACTCCTGAACATATAATTGCCAATGTTTGTGCCAATGTGCCTCAAAGTTCAATCCAACTAAAAATTTCCAACCCTAGCACCAAAACATAGTGGTTTCCTTGTCAGAAAACTGATTAGGAGTAAAGATATTATTCTCTTGAAATAAATGGACTAAATATTCTGAGAGGAAGATGGTCTTCTTAAAACCAACAATCGCATCTTGACCAACTTGCACCAGTTGTCTTGACCCTACCTTCCATGCAAATAATTGTCTAATAATTGGGAAAGCGGATGACAAGAACCTCCACTAAGTAGAGGCAAAGTGAGATTCCTTACATGGACAATGTATCCAGTCTAAAATAGACTCTGAGTAAATATATTTATCATATAGAATGTGCCTCCAAAGGCTCTCATGCATCAAAAATACCCAAAGTGATTTTTCCGCCAAAGATTTGTCGAACTAAACAAGATCCTTTTGATCCCTAGGATCTTTTAAATGACTATGGTTAAGTTTTAATTTTACATGCGTTAATTAACCATTTGAGCGACTTAGTGAAAGAATGAGGAAAGAAGAGGAATTATAACAACCATATACACATATGCAGATCTGAAATAAGATAATAGACAGCAAAACCATAACACGCAGATTGATAACGGAGTTCGGCACAACTTTTGCCTACGTCTCTGGGCCTTTTCTCTGTGGGGGAGGCTTCTTTATTTCTGTTCAAATTCTCAAAAGCACATCGCTGCAATGCCAAATGGCTACAAGACTGATCTGGTCTTGTTCTCCCAGATCTCTAGAACCCTGCAAAGAAAACGGCACTCAAAACGGACGTTCGGAGCTCCCAGAAATGGTCCGACAGCATCTCCTCCTCAAAAGCTTCTCTGCATCAAACTGACTTTGGCTTGGCTTTTCTCCAGCATAACTCTGCTCTGACTGCTCTCCCATAGCCTCAAACAGGCCTGGTTTATATAGCCTTGAATTTGGTTGCTCAACTCCAACTTCCTCCAAGAATTTGGCCTCCAAAAAGGCCTAATATCCCCCAAAAATGGAGAGAATCAGCTAATAATAGGCATATTAATAATAAAAACCAAACTCTGTTATAAAAAAAACCCACTTTATAAATTTTATTGGGCGCTAGCCCCCTCCATTGGCACGCGCCCCTTTATTCCCGGTCACATGGGCTATTTTGGGCCGAGCGCTAGCCCATAGGCTACGCGTTAGCCCCCTGTCTCGCGCTCCCGCTCCCGGTTCTGTGGTGCTCCAATAGGGCCACGGGCCAAACGTTATAACACACCCTGCGCATGTAGGGATAAGCCCCCGGTTTCGTTGGCATACACATAGGACCCGCGGCTTAGGTTGTAACCGCGCGCTACGTTGAAAACTCCCGTCGTGGTCACATTTGAATGGTCATATGTGTTGGCGCCGAGGGTTGGGGCTAAGCCCCGGCCCTTTTTACCGCCCACCAAACCTTTGTATAACTTTAAATACAAAACGCGCCATTCATACAACAAGCAACAATGGCCGCCCGAGTGGCTATCCCGTTCTGCCAGTCCGTTCGCCCCTGGGAGGTCGTGGGTTCGACCCCCGAGCAACTCATACAAATTTTATATGCAACCAACGAACAAACCATGGGGTGCCATGTGGCAGCCCGTCACTGGGCCACGTGGCACCTTGCCAACCAACCAAAAAATAACACGCATCAACTGCTGATTGGCCCACGTGCCTGCCATGTCAACTGTCGTACTGCCTACGTCAACTTGCCACGTCACCCGTGTCGTACTGCCCTGTCAGCCTGCCACATCACCTGCTGACGTCACCCGTGCCACATGTCACCCTTACAGTGGTGACACGTGTCACCTCGGAATAGGTCCAACTGTACCTCCGTATGCCCAAATCTGCCTGACACGTGTCGCCTTCTGGGGTTGCCACGTGTTGCATTCTGGAGCTACCATGTGTCGCATTCTGGAACCACCACATCAGTTGTATGGAGCGTACGGTCTGCACGGTCAGCATGACACGTGGACTGTGCGGACTGTACAGTCATCCCCCTTTTTTGCCTGTTTGACTTTTCGGACAGAACGCGATATCTTCTCCATACGGAGCCCGTTTGATAAAGTAAATATACCACCGGAATTAGGAAGACGAGACGGACGCAATGGCATAGGTTTCATCGCATTCTGAGCACTTTCATTTTTGAGCATTTTTCAAGCCCTATCAGGCTTCTGGATCCGATTTCGGATCACCTTTAGACCCCATCCTCATGTCGATTTTTGTCAATATGGTGTATTCCAATTGAATAAGTGAAATCCAAGGTACTTATATTTACCTTTCTATATATAGTTAAAGCATAACTTCATGATGTGAACCAAAATCCCTTTTGGAATATTTTCCAAGAGTTGCCAATAAAATGGGATGGGCTCTATGACATATTTAATAATTTTTAGTCTCCCTCCCATGGAGATAAATTCTCTTTTCAATTCCCGACACCAGCCAACTCCATTACTCCATAGCATAATTTTTTGGTTTGAGTCTGTACCCCATATATTTTAAATTGTCTTAAAGATCATGAGCTGGGAAAGTGAAAACATTTTCCATGGTCTGTTGTTGATGTTTAGATTTATTAATATCCAAACAACAACCTCATGAGGACATGAATCCCTCTGTATTTTTATAGAGGTGGTACTCCTCTTTGGCTAAAATATAATCTTGATACTCATGGATTGAGGAGAATGCTAAACAGCAAACCCCAAATCTTTATTGCTTTGATTTGTACATGGAATGGTTCTTAATAACTAGATCTGCTTTTTATGTGCAACAAGTAGTTTCTTAAAAATAAAAGGATTGAAGAAAGGATTCAATATAATAATATATGTATACTTAGCATCATTTATGCAACCCCCTAAATCATATGCAAAGACGATACATCCATATCTTCTCACAAGAAAGAGGATGAAGTGGTTTTGGTCATTTCAAAGAGCTTTAAATGAGTTTTGCATTCAATACTGAAAATAATTTGATAGGAAAACTTCAAAAATATCATACTCAAAAATCCCAAGATCTGATAAATCATTAAATCTATGCCCCAAAATAGTTCTCTATAGAGTTTATTAAAAGATATTCAACAATACAAAACATCTCAGCAAACTGGTTGACTAGTGCTTCAGAAACAAAGCTTGACAAACTCAAAGACTGAATTTCAATGAATCCAATAGACAATCCTGACTTACATTTGGAAGTCACATATATGGTTGTAAATACTCCATGATATTATAAAGAAAAATTCTTGTAATCATACAAGAGAAACACTCAAAAACCCAGCCTTATGCTCAATTCAAAAATACAGCATAAAGCCTTGAGAAAATGGTGTAGATGAAGAAGAAGAAGAAGAATGGGAATCTTTATTTGTTGATCATAGACTTGGCCGCATACTAATGGTTGGACCTTTTATATTCTGATCTTCTGCTCCGATATTGCAACCTTGTAACTCTTTCTTTGATAATGTCTCCTTCTTTTAAAATTGCTCCCAATGCTTTCTTGAAGTGGTTAGGGTTTTTTCTCCTTTCTAGATTTTTCCACATGCCTTTCTTTCTAGAATAATCAATTTAATTAATTCCTCATTAAAGTATCATTAATGAATTTGTATCATTGACATATGTACCTTGAAGTGAGGCCCATTTTGTTTTTAATTAAACTTTTATTTTGAAAATTTTAAATTGACTGTCTTTTTAAAAGTGGACTGTGTTTTAATTTTCTGGGCATTATATTTTCCCTTTCAACCATGGAAACCATTTTATATGCAATGTTCATCATCTCAAATTTTCAACATGTCCTCCTGAGCACAATTTGGAGTTTTGGATCTCAAGATATAAGCTCGGGAAGTTGAGGTACCAAGAAGATTTATCAGCAAACCATGAAAATATAGATGACTATTCTTTTAATTTTTTAGAGCATCATGACCAATTTCGCCTCTTGCAACATGTTCCATCATCTTCCTCATTGAATTACCTTTCTAACAAGGTATAATTTGTCGAAAAATGATGCCCAGATCTCAAGATACGACCTCCATAAGTTTGTTGCTCAACAGTCATTCATCAATTCGTGGGTCAATCTTCACCCTTCATTAAAATACGACTTTTCTTAAAATACATATCCCACATACATTTGTAGTATTTGAAATCTTAGTGTATATATTGAAAATTTTAACATGTTTTTCATGTGGAACATAAAGAAACTATGGAGATTATCATATTCAACCCTTCAGAAAATTCATGAATTAAAAAAAAAAAAAATTGATTGCCCAATCAGCATCCACTAAGCACTCACTCAATGTCGAGTTAGCAGTGACTCGGCATCCATGAGATGATTGGTTGGGATAAATCTTAAGAAAATTTTAAGTATGGGAGTGGGAGTTGGAACAAGAGTGGAGGGAGGAATAGAAGAGGGAAGTGGACGGACGGAGGTAGGTAAGAGAGGTGAGGGGGGAGACATAAGGAGGGTCATAGAGCATGGTTAGGAGGTTAGAATATGGAGGGATAAGGGGGAAGAAATAAATCAAGAAAATTTAATAAGTAAGGAGAAACAGATGGATGGAGGTAGGGAGTATGGAGAGATAAGGGGCTTGGAAACCCATGATAGAAATTAAAAATAATTATAAGTGTTGAATGGAAGAGGGGAAGTGGTGAGTAGTGTGAAGAAGTTCAAAATAAATTCTAAGTATAGAGAATAGGAAGGGATAAGAGTGGGGAATGGAGATGAGAAAATTTCAATAATTTTCAAGAAAAAATTTAGGTATGGAGAAGAAAGAGAATGAAAGAGCCAAGAACACGACTTAGCATGAGTGCTAAGTACGGAAATATGAGGTTCCAAGAATACTAAGTTCCAATAACTGAGCAAGGCTCCAAGAATTATTATCTTTGTTGCGCATGGAAGAAGCGTTGTTTGGGCAGTTAAACAAAAACCTAGATATCTTGAGCTTACAGACTCAGATTTTGAATCTAAAAAATGCATGAGGAAGCTGAGACTGAGGGCTCTGCATTGATATTATAATTGTTCAAAATTTCTTTCTTCTAATATTAATTTTTTATTATTATTCCAAAGAGCAGGAAATTGAGGTGACCAAATTTTCAATCAACACCTGCCAAGTGACCACCTCACATTTAGGGAAATAGATGGTCAATTTACCAACATTGATTTACATGCCAATAGCTCCACAGAAAAGGTCAAACGGGTCTTTAAGAACCCTTCCCTCAACCTCCACACATTGGCATAATAACAGTATGTCATCCAAGAAGAGAAAGTGTGTCAATTGTTTAGTGTGCCCCATACATACACCTTGAATATGGTGCACCCTAGTCTCAGAAATAGCATCACCAAGCCCATCCACAACAAGTGAAAATAGATATGGTGATAAGGGACATCCATGGAAAATCCTACAACCATACTTAATAAAGGGGAACCTCCACCATTTGTGAGAAAAAAAAAGTATACAAAAGGGACACATGACATAACCCAATTAACCACAGACAAATCAAATTCAATATGTAAAAGAAGCAATTGAAGGTACAACCAAGAAACCCAACCATATGCCTTGGATAGACTGATTTTGATAACCAATGTTGGTTTCTTTTGAGTCTTGATGGAATGAAATCCTTCCTGAGTAGAATTAATGGCTTCATGTATAAGACACCCTTTCAGAATTCCAAATTGCTTAGGAGAAATAAAGTTTGACAGAATAGGCTTTAAATGCATGCGGATAAGTTTTACCACTATCTTATACAAATAATTACACAGTGCAATTAGGTGAAAGTCGTCAAATGTTGACAGACAATCCAACTTTGGAATCAAATCAATAAACGTAGAGATTATACTGCCTAAAACCTTACTAGTGGTTATGATCTCTTTCACAACCCTCAACAAATCATCTCCCACGATATCAAAAAATCACTCAAAAAACTCAATAGTCCAGCCATTCGGCCTGGGGCTCTTATCCTTTTTGAAGGAATAAATAACTACTCAGATCTCCTCCTTCTAATTCTCACTGTATAAGGCTCGATTGTCCTCATCATCCACCAGATTGGGTAAGTACAAGAGAAGTATTAGATTCACATCCATGTTGTAGTGAGTTGGCTCCTTAAATAGAGAATGAAAATGCTTAACACCCAATCATGCCAAGTTCGAGAAACCTCTAAACTTGGTACCCTCTATATCACATAGTTCCCGGAAGGAATTGTAGTTCTTGTATTAGTTTGCATATCGTTGAAAGAACTTGGTATTCATATCTCCCATTACCTTCCAAAGATCTCGGCTCTTAAGCCTCCACTCTTTCTCTTGTTCCATCAAAATATTCTATCTTGATGCTTCCAAATGTCGAACTCTGTCTAGATCCACCGAGCCACCCAAGTTCAAATGAGAAACGTTATAAATATGGTTAATTTTGTTCTTGATTCCAAGGAGAATATTTTCCTGCTCCTTTCTCTGCGCAACTTCCCAACAAACCACACTCTCCTTGAGTGCCCTTAATGCATTTAGAAATTGTTGAGAGGCTACGACATCATCAATGGGTTGATACCGAGTCAGTTTCTCTTTAATCAAACACTAAAACTCCTCAATCTTTGACCATGAAGAATTATATTTAAATGGGGCCCCTAGGCCACATCCACCTCAAGGAAGACAGGGAAATGATCATAGTATAGAATTTTTCCTACCCAAGACCTCTAAATCCCAATGTTTTGTAGAAGGGAGTGGTGTACAAGGAATCCATCCAAGTGCTTGAGCACACCTCCACTACCAGTCCTCTTATTACTCCATCTCGGACTAATAACAATTGGCTCCACAACTAAAAACCCCAAGAGTTATGTTTTGTTGAGAAAGAAAAGAGACAAGGGATCTTGATGAGCGGATTCCCCCCAAATATCCTCCCAGACAATTGAAAAATTTAAATCCCCTCCTAAAGTGATATCCTTTGAATGCAAAGCTTTGATATCCAGAAGATGGTTTGAGAATATTTCCCCATCTACATAAGGCCCATATACATTGAATAACAGAAAATGACAATTCAAATCTTTGTTAATGACCTATGAACATAGAATTGATTTCATAGAGAAACAATTGATAAGGGTTACAGAAGATGAAAGCCCCGTGATGATACCACCTGACGAACCAGATGAATCCAGGCCAAGGAAAACCCATCTCGGAAGTAGTTTGTTAAGCTCATAAATAATAGGGTCACATTGCCCCATGGTCTCTTGGATGAAAAGAAATTTAGGATGTTCCTAACATATGAACCTCTGAAGGGAAAAAATTTTGGGTCTCCCCACAAGACCCTTCATATTCACCGACATTATCTTCATGAAGGAGGAAAAAATGGGGTGAACCTGCTCTAAGTACCCCCAATAAAAGTCGTTGATGGCCCTGAGTCACCTCACGGAAAGCTTTTTGTTGGGCGTGTTTCAACGTCGACTTTTGACCTGCTTTGGAGGGCCAGGTCTCTTTTGCATGAAAAAACCGTGATCCCGCTAAAGGAGGATGTCCTTGACTTGAAGCTTGAGGACGAAGAATATACGGTTCACGCCTGAGGTGGCTGATAATGAGCTAAAAGAACCCTCCCTCCAAGTATCCAGATATTGAGTAAAGTTTGGGTCAGAATCATTTGCAAAGTCAACAACAATATCCTTCAAGCTCCTAGCTTCCATGGAATTATGAAACAAGCCCACCACCAGAGGAAGGTAAGACTTCATAACCCGCTACCTCTTCCAACCAGTGGATTCCCAAATGATAGGAAGAAGAAACCTTATAAGGGGAGGAAGTGGAATTTAACTTACCGGTATAAGGCCGAGAAATTTTATTTTCAAACCACATTGCCTCAATCTTACTCCATTGGGAAGCAAACAAATCAAAATTTTCATCCAGCAGATCCTTTGATAGACTATGGAACCTTGACCCAGGACTGGCCCCATATAGAGGTACTATCATGATACCCACAACAAGACCGACTTTTTCATTATGAGAATGTGAAGGACCAAGAGAATGACTCTGACTTATTTCATGTCGGGTAGAAAGAGAAGGTTCTGATGCAACGTTTGGTTCACTGCATGGAGAGGATGGAACGTGAAATTT
Source organism: Picea mariana (assembly GCA_032191745.1). Taxonomy (NCBI): domain Eukaryota; kingdom Viridiplantae; phylum Streptophyta; class Pinopsida; order Pinales; family Pinaceae; genus Picea; species Picea mariana. Next base: position 84,946 of record JASDQU010738514.1, on the reverse strand, counting down.
TGAATATCCCCATGAATCCCCCTAAAAAATTTATACAAACTTTTTCTCACAATCATCCACTACACGTCCCGCATGGTGACACCTCACACAGTGAAATGGGACATTGAGATAGTCGAGAACTCGTGAGTAACAATGTGAGCTGACAATAAGCTCCATAGACTCAAATAAACCTCTACTCAATTCCATATCCACTAAAATTTGAGCCACCAAGCGACTGGAAGAGGATTTGAAATTGGCATCTATTGCAATGAAGATCCCAAGCGAATCACCAATGGCCTTTAGCCCTTCTTTAGACCAAAACTCCAATGGTAGGTTTGGTAACTTTATCCAAATGGGAAGAATTTGCAAAGCCTTAACACTAGCATCGAACAATGGGTGCCATGGTTTTCCACAAAGGACCTATCAATCCTAAAACCAACACATAGAGAGAATTTTGAGGGTATCTTCCTTAGCACGAAATATAAAATCAATCCAACCCCTCGACAATAGATGAAAAATGAGGGCATAACCTACAAGCATAACCCAATGGATCTCCATCCACTCAGATAAACCATCGGTAGAAATTCTTCGCCCTCCAAACTTTCCCACGATATCTTTCTCATCCAAATATGTGATTTGTGAGACCTACAAATATTTATCCATGCTAGTGAGATATCCCCACCACATGACTGAACCGTCCTCCTTCACTTCCGCCCCACTTTCCCTGGACCGAAACCCTTCCTATTCACTTGTAGATATTCCACAACAAGTCTACTCCCAATGAAACTTGAACCCCCGACACCAACTTCATCACAAGGTCCTCTAAGAAACAAATCAGGGTTCATCGAGACTGCAAGACCAAAGAAGAAGAAACATTACCCAAAACCTCATGTGAACCCTCATGTCATACAAACATGTTTCTTTTCACAAAAAATTGCACTATGACATGACACTAAATGTGACACCACAACGTTGTATTGTAGTAGCATCAATAGTTTTCTATTGCTTTAGATCATTTTCATTGTTAGAGGGGGGGGTCTCTCTTCCCCTCAAAGTTGTTTTCTTTATTCTATGAGAGGTTTCTAGCAACTTTTCCTTCATTCCACTGCCTCCCTCTTAAACCAAAGGCCGACATGCTTATTTGTATGTGGGGCCTTATGTTGGCCAAGATGAGTTAGTCACTATGGTCATGTAGGCATGTGTCCATTAAACTATTTATATGTTAGGTAGTGAGAGTGATCATATCCTTGTTATTATGTCATATCTTTATGCATGGATGAACTAGTGGAGGTTGCTTGACCTCCCATTTACTACAAATGAGCCATTAGACTGGAGGGGTATTCTCATGATGTTTTGATTACTATATTTGCATAATTTTTGTCATATTTAATGCACATGTTATTAATTATGAGATTTTATTTAAATTGTCTAATTGTTGTCTACTATTTTGCAGATATTGGTATGGTCGATAACAACATACCTTCTCCATAATTTGATGTAGAGATTATCAATCCCAATGAGTGAACCAGGGATCATAGACCATGGATGCATCATATGCAACGAGATATATGGTTTCATCACAACATCACCAATCATATATGTGAATTGATTACTATATTCAAAGCACACACAAAGAGGTCTTGCAAGATCTAGAGCATGAGAGGATATATAGGGGCCTTACCTAAGACATGAACATATTCTTTCCTCCTATTCTTGGGATCCCTTATGCATTATGGAGGGTGACTTGTGCGGGTAAACAAGATGAGATACATGCTCATGTGCCTTTTGATGTGGATCCTAAGGATGATGCTTTTGTCGATCATCAAATTACTCTTGATTCACCTCCTACTCCACTTTCTCCACCTATTTACAGATGCACCACCAATTGATAAAGAGGTGTGCCACTGTGCAAAGCACATATTTCCAAGAGTTTAGGACCAGTTTTCTAACTATATCCTTAAAGGAGGTATTGGTGACTCTAGCTCTAGTGTTGAACCCAACACTAGCTATGGTGGAAATGAGTGACATTAACTAACATGTATATTGATTTTTGTTATCGTTCATGTATACTAGAGATGTATCATTATTATTAGTATGGTCGTTTGATATTACACCATTTTCATATTAGTATGTTTTTGGTTGGCATTGTTTGATTTCATTATTGTTCCTTTTATATTGCACATTCCATATTATTAGCACATTCAATCTGATGGTCAATTGATATTGTTTCAATTATAAAATGTATTATGAGTGTGTTCATGAATTCAAGGCGTATAATGGGTATCATAATGCATATGTTGTTACAAGTTGCAGGATAAAAATATGATATGTTAAGATGTATGCCTCAAATTAAGCATAATGACATGATACATCTTCTTCTCTCTATTATTTAAAGACATACAAAAAATTCATATTGTGGTTTGTTTCAATTTCTCAATGTGCCTTCATTGCATTTTCAACAAGCCTCCTCTTGCTTAACACTATTATGAATGTATTAATGAAAACTCTTGTACCAAAATTGAAAATAAAATATTAAACACGAAAATTATTAGATTCTTAGCGATTGTCTAAATGAAAGATACATATAATTAGGAAACAAAATGAGACTATTCATGAATTCATCCACATGCATAACATTGTAATGAATGCATTAACGAAGACTCTAGTACCATAATTTTAATGGGCATTAAAGACTCTAGTACCACATTTTTAATGGTCATCAATTTTAATACAAATACTCTAGTACCAAAATTGACAAGTGATTGTATTTGTTGGTCATCAAATATTAAACAACTAAATTATTGTATTTTGAACAACTATCCAAATGAAAGATACAAATTATGAGGAAAGAAAATGAGGTCATTCAAGAATTCTTCCACATGTTCAACATTGTAATGAGTGCATTAATGAAGGCTCTAGTATCACAATTTTAATAGCCATATGGTATTTTAACATTAAGAGATAATATTTATATTAAAAAGGTGGGGTTATGGCTAAGCCAAACCACTAGAGAAAATTTACAATCAGCAAGTGTCATAGGACCAAAATGCAAAACTAGAAGAACGTCTACCCAGAAAGATTGGATTTCCAAAGATACCCTATACTATCCATACATTTGCATTACCAAAGAAACTAATTAAGTAAACTAAATACCCAAAAATACATAAAACAACATTAGAAGAGAAATACTAGATTGTGGTCCCATGTTAGGTTTCTCCTAGCTAACATCTCTTGGCCTCTTTTGTTTCTAAAACCCTATAATTCTTGTCATCTAAGAGTGCATCTTGTTGTGTGCTACCTCTATCTAGTTCCATGTTTCAAATTCATCATGATTCCTTAGAAACTTGGGGAGACTATGTTAAAGGGGAGGAGTCTGAAAGAGAAAAAGCTTTAACCATAATTTATGGGATACTAAGATAGGTTACAAATTCACCTCATGAGATACTTGAGGGTATCAATTTGAATGGAATCCTTTGTATTTTTCTATGTTGAACACTCTTAAACACTTCAAACTCTTTTTTCCAATCCCTCAAATCGACCACATGTTTTTTTTGTATCAATGGAATAGTTGTCCCAAATTGCATTGTTTTGCTAAACCTTTTGTTCAAACTTAGTTTGGCACTTTTCCCATCTAATTCTAGCATTGATGATGCCAATTTGAGCTTACATTGTCTCTCAAGAATGTCGCTTCAATCCTTTTTTGAACTTTCCCATCTCATAGAATATGTATCACCCAAAATTTGGAATGGAAATGTGCCATTTGAACTCCTAACAGAGCTTTCACAAACCCAAACCAAAGGCAACGAGAACATGAATTCGGAGAGAGAGAAGGAGGGTTCCTCTTTTACTCAGTTGGATAAGTTGTTTCACTAACGAAACACCTAGAACCAAAACAAGGAGAAATTGCAACCCCATGAGCCACAATCAAATACACCTATCCCTTGATACTAACCCACATTTGTCATCGAATTGATATGACATGTGCCTAATAAAAAATCACACAAGTGAATAGAGGAATATAATGATAAAATGGCATCACTTCATCCTTGAATTTCCTATCAAGTATTTGAATACTAAATGGTCCATTAAATCCCTAATAACATTATGTGGTAAATTGGAAATGACTCCCCCTAGGTTTTTCACAACATCCCAAACAGAGTGTTGAACCCAAGATAGCTTGCTCATCCATAAGATCATTTTGATGCCTCAAGACGTGGTAAAAATCTAGCTTATTAAAGCCTTGAGCTTATTGAGGGATTCAATACACTAGATAGGCTAAGGTTGGCCCTTTGGGAATGGATTCATTTATAATTACTCTTAGAATGTTCATAGAGCCCCCCACAATTATCGTCATATGATTCCCTTGGGATTTAATAAGTAAGAGGCCTTCATAAAGAGATAGCACCTCAACTTCATTGTTTGTAGTGATCCCAACCCCCAAAGTGAATTTTTCTTCTTGGTTTCCCTTCGAGTCTATGTTGACTCCTCCCATGCTTTCCACCCCTAGGTTCCTTTCAAAGCATCGTCAAAAAATAAAATGGGATGATGTCGCATCTCTTTCCATTTTTGAAAATATTATTCTTCCATTTGGAGCTTCCATTTAGCATCATAGATCCCCTTGCTTAGTTTAATTTTCCTAAGGATGGATTGATCCTATAGAAAAATCACTAAGCCAAATCCTTTATTCCCATGTTAGAGTGACTATATTATAGGGCACAATCCCATTTTCTTTGATTGTTTTGACAAGAAAATTTTTAGCACGCTTAGCTAATTGTCAAGTGCTCGATGCTTCATGTCCAAAGATGAAGCAATTTCAAGCCAACCTAATTTTCTAAGCTAGAAACCTAGGTAAAGCCTTCTGGAAATGTTGAAGAAGCTTATTTTTCCTCATAATTCCAAGATAAAATTGATTCTAGGTTATTAGCATCTACTTCCAATCTTGAGGGGGTTGAATGTCATAACCCAAATCTTCAAATGTTATCTATCGAACCTACTTTGAAAATTTGCATTCAAGAAGCATATGCTTAGTTGCTTCTTCATTATTTTGGTAGAGAATACGCCTAGAGGGCTCTTGGAAACCTCACTTGTGAAGATTTAAAGAGGTCAATATTTTGATGTGATCCAGTAGCCAAGCAAATAAATGAATCCTTAGAAGATAATATTTTCCCCTAGATGCTCTACCAGAATGGATAAATAGGAGGAAGATCTTGCTCTAACTTACAAGCATATCTAAGGTGGACATAGTATAATCGTCCATGCGGTCTCCACCCTCGCGAGTCCTTCAACGCACCACTAAGGGGTGTTTCTCCTTTTATATGAGATGATATTGAAGACATCAACCCTTAATATATTTTGGAGGCTATAGATGATTCCATCCTATTCAATTGTCTACTTTTGTGTTCTCCCAAGTAGAAAGGTCAAAGAGAGTGGTGATGCCTTCTTCTAGCATCCACACTTTCACTGATGAAAGGGGATCTTCTTGAGATAAAGGGGGGATAGACAACATTTTATCTACCCAAATTCTAATGGGCTTCTCCTTTTTGAGGATACAGGAAACATGGTGTTGGATGAGGGAGGCCATTGCCTTATAGAGACTCCATATTGTTTGGTAGGTGTTATGTTTTTTGCATGTGTTTGGGGGGTGCGTCGGATTTGAAAACTACATCTACCAATCTCATCACCTATTGCTTTTTATGGGTGTGTGTGTCGGGCGTTGCTCTGTGTACTATGTGTATGATCCATTGATTAGTTTTCATTTTGCTTAAGAATTTGTATGCAATGCTTTACTTCACAGGTTTCTCCATACAAGGGAGCCATTCAAATTTAGTAGAGGGTCATCCAAGTTTTTCATGACACTGTTTTTGAAGTATATACATTGAATAACTTCTTTCCACCGGGATGATTTACCCATTATATATCTCCACATAATATTAGCCCTTGTAGCTTGATTGACAATCAATGGATGTTTTATTTCCAGTCCTCCCCTTTCATACGAAGCACAAACACTTTTCCAATTAACTAATTTATATGTCTTATTACTAGCCTTGTGCCCTTGCCAAAAAAAAAGTATTATTTATTTCCCCAATGTTTGCATGAAGCCCACCATTGTCAACGGGGTAAAGATTAAGAATATTGGGAGCGCCAGTAGAAGAAATTTGATGAGGATTACTTAGCCAAGGGGATTAATCCATTGAGCTCTCTAATTTATCATTTTATTTTTTATTTTTTGATAGATTGACATCTAGCTTGTTGCTTTAGGGTGGATGAGCCTTATGGGGATGACCAAATATTGAGTGTTCCAATGGAGTTGAATTGCATATCCTAGAAATTTTGTTATTTGAAGTACCATCTGTGTTGAGGTGTTCCAACAATAAATGGTACTTTTGTTACTAATAACTTTCCATCCAGAGGAATCCAAGTACTTTCCTAAAGTAGCTTTGAACCACTCAGATATGATCACAGGAGCACCC
>JASDQU010738514.1:55008-72036 GCA_032191745.1 Picea mariana | reverse complement strand
ATCTTAGGCCTCCAACGTTGAAGTGATAGTGGTCAAACAAACTCTTAACTATTTGCTAAACGAAACCCTAACTAAACTACTAACCCTAAAAAGGTGGCGTCATCCTTGGTTATTCCATCTTGACGCAGCAAGTTCTCTTTATAGGCAATTAGATGATGGTTTAAAGAATTTATTGAATAAGGGATTGATTGGACAAGCTGATTGCTACATCATCTTGGTATTTATTGATGAATTGATATTATTTTATTGTTGCATTAATAAACATTGATCTCGTCAATATCTATTGCTTATGTATTGATATCAGATAGTTATATGAAGTACTAACCCTTTGAATCATAGCATGCATATATTAGTCTGTTGTTGCTTTGTTCCGGGCAGGTGCTCTCATTTGGGCCTACACTTCATTATTGGTTGTTTAGCCCGACTATCTGCTATTGGTGGTGACCTGTGAAGAGGGAATTTCACTTTGACCTTTATACCTTAGCCTCTTCAAAACTCCAGGTTACCGGGGACGTCTCCCCTGGGCCTAACCTCCCTAAAGAGAAAGAACCTCCCCATCGTGGTGACATTGGGTGGGGTAGGTTCTTGTTACGCCAGTTTGGCCTCTATCTTCTAGCCTTTTGACCTAGCTACAAACTGTGCGATAACATTTTGGAACTATTGCCGGGGAACACCGAGTCAATTCTCCTCAAACAACAAATCTTTTCGGTAAGCCTTTCCTCAGAGACCTTTTCTTACAAGCTTACCTGGTGACTCCACTAGGGTGTTTTTCCCCTTTTCTTTGGTAGTTTCAAGTAAACTATCTGGCGACTCCACAAACTAAAAGGAGATTCAATAATCCTCCTTTATCTTTCAAAAGGAAGCCTCCCTTAAACTCTCATGTTGTCAAATCACTTTTCGGGAAGAGCCTCCCTTTAAGAATCATGTCTAGCTCTCATACAGCTACAACGAACCCAGACAACAATCAAAGACAATGGTCATCTACCCTTTTCAGGCCGTTAGACATGTCAGCCATGCCAGGCTACCCTAGGCTGATGCCACCCAAGTATGAGAAGTGGTTGCCTAAATTCACCAGTACTGATGCAATCAATGTCGAAGAGCATATGAGCAACTTTTGGGCATTCTTTCAGCTTCACCCCATCAGTGATGATGTTGAAGACTTGGTCATGAAGTTCTTCTCCGCTACTCTCTATGATGCCTCAAGGCGTTGGTACCTAAGCCTCCCCGATGGAATCATCAAGACCATGGATAGACTTGAAGAAGCCTTTCTCAAAAGATGGAGTATCAAAGAAGACCCTAATATGCTTCTCACATGACTAAATAGCCTTGCTAAGTATGAAAATGAGTCCATTCAGGAGTTTCACACTAGATTCGAGACATTGCTACAAATAATTCTTGCAAGCCATCACCTGAAAGCTGACTACCTTGTTCATATTTACACCAGATCTTTCAATGGCCAACTAGGGTATCTTCTTACAGACAAAAACCCCCAGTCCATTCAAGAAGCCCAAGAGCTCACTACTAAGATAGAAGGGAAACTCCTTTCATCTAAAATTGAGCCTTTTGCTAACCCAAGGGGGTGAATAGACACTAAGCAAAAAATAGTACACGATGTTGAGCCTACTTCAGATCTATGTACCAGTATCAGCAAGCTATAAGCCTCCATGGATGGCATCATAAAGAATCAAGAGGAAATGATGAGCAAGATTGTCAGACTTGAAAAGTCTCAGATCCAAGCACCCAGGGCCCCGTACAAAGGACAATTCCAAAAAGGGAGCCAATTTTACAAACCAAAGAATGAGCATGAAGTTCCAAATACCTTGGCCCCTACAAACATTGTTGATGAAAATCCCTGGTGCCTGGAGTGTAGTGAAGCACATTGGGAGCATGAATGTCCTTATAACGTTGGCCATCAACAAGTCAACAACATGGATTGTTTCATGGAGTTTCCTCAAATAAATATCACAGATATAGAACATCAAGAACTCATGAAGGAAGCAGCCAGAGCAGCAAGGATGGTGGTAATAAACAACCTAGATCAGGAATCACGAGAAAAGCTAAAGAAACAAGAATTTCAGGTATACAGAAGGAAGAACTCGAAACAACCTGTTGCTGATCAGGCAAAGCCCCTGCCCCTGGAGATACTTCTTCCCAAGACATCCAAGGCTGGTAAGGTTGACCTAAATTTTGACTTCGAAGGGGCGTTATCAAAGATGCATGTAAATGTCCCCTTGAGAGAAGCAATGAAGATCCCGTCCATCAAGGAACGCTTTGATACTTTCTTTTCACAATAAAATGAGCCTATGGACCCCCCTATTATGTTGCAAGCTGATCATTTCAGGGTCCAATATGGTGAAAACCCTCCTTTCTTCATGACTTTGACAATGAACGACAAAAATCTCAATAATTGCATGCTAGATATAGGTGTTGGTGCCAACATGATGTCGCTTAAATTCATGCAACAAGTGGGTTTGAAGGTCACACGGCCTTACAGGAATGTATGTGGTTTCGAATCTAAAGCAATACCCACACATGGGGTGGTTGAAAACGTTGAAGTGCGCCTGAAGGAGTATCCAGAGAAGACAATCCACATTGACATTGTGGTGGTTGATGTCCCAGATGTGTGGGGAATGTTATTATCTAGGAAGTTTGGTGCAATGATAGGTGGCTCCCTTGAGATGGACCTCACATTTTTGCAATTACCTTTGAAAAATGGAACGGTGGGACGTCTACTCAATGTGCCAATAACTGGGGACCATGTGCAGGATATTATTCATCCCGTCAATAATGACAAATATCGGAACGAGATGATACAAACTCTTCAGAAATATTCTCCAGAAGACATGCCCTTTGCAACAGAGGAAGACTTTGATCAAATCGAATGGCCCAAGAAAGAAGAATACCAACAACTCCTAGATGAATTCAAGAACAAAGAAATTGGGACGGTGAAAATATTAAAGAAACATGAAGATGACATACAGATCCACCCGTCTCAACAAGAAGTTTTTACAGCAGAAGTTCACCCACCTCCCTCAATACAATACACCAAGGTTGTTCAGGGAACAACCAAATACAAAGTCAGAAAGTATAAGGAGGGAGATATGGTATGGATGTGGGATACCCATAAAGGAGAGCCAACTAATGTAAAAGGAAGCACACAGTCATGGCTCAGACCCTTCAAAGTTGGAATGGAATCAATTGATAACTCATACTACTTATCCACTTTAGAAGGAAGAAGGCACCCATTACCTATCAGCGGGCACCTCCTTAAACCCCACCAAGGTGGGGGGACCTGACTTCACAGGTAAGTACAGGTAAGTAGGCATTCTTTGTGTATTATGCCGTTTGCATTTCATGCTAGATTGCTTTCACATTTGCATATTGATTGTTTTATTTTAGTTTATATATATATATATATATATATATATATATATGTCTATATATGTTGGGGTGGCATTACCGCCCCATTTTTGTTGTTGATGCCCCTATCGAGTTGAGCAAGTCTGCAGGTTATGTTAGAGATGCTGAGGTTCTCATGTGCTCTACGGTGAACACATGTCCCTGAGTTGGAGCCAGATATTATCCTCGATTTCTAGGGATAACTAGGAGATCGTGTCTCGAGGCCCACAGGTCCTAGACATGGAGTACCGAGAGTAGGATTGACCTGAGCATGGCCCTAGAGGGCCCATCATTTTCTTCTTTCATCAGATTCATCTTGTCAGCAGCAACAGCATCCATCACCATCGGCTAGGTCTTGTATCTGAGAAGGCTCTTGCTCCATGAGGTAATTGGTCCAGGTATCATGGTATGTGTCACTTTTGATCATTATAACCTTTGGATATATGCATCTGGCTCCTTTTATCTCTGACGGCTTCTTGGATCTTACATTAACCCACTTGACCATTTTTGGGGAGATTAACAGGGCGTCCTAGCAAGCCTATACCCATGGGTTTTGGTTTGCCACCGAGGGGATTTCTGAAGAGCCATCGTTCGCTCCCATCATACTACCACTTTTTCATCTTATCTCCCGCTCATTTATCCCATTCCCCTTTTTCGAGCATTGGATTGACCTGTTTGTAGGGTTGCACCTTATCTTGTGGGAAGAAGGGGCTAAAGGCCCAGAAGGTAAAAGCAGCTGGTAAAAGATAAAGGCCTAGAAGTAAAACCTCGAGATGCCTCGCCCAGGGATCCTCGAGAAGGTAATGAAAATCCTCTCAGCAAGAAACAAGAGGGACCCAGAAAATAATAAACAAGACCTAGCCAAGAGGATAGGAGGTCTCATCATGAGCCAGCCTATTAGGTTCATGGGTACTTAACAGTATGACATTGCCATTATCTGGTTACCACGCCAGGGTAGTGACCTTTGGTTGCATGGCCAAGGGAAAGGGGGTCTCATCACGAGCCAGCCTTCTCATCTCTGTGAAAGTACTTGTGGGTAACACTGTCATCTCTAGTCACCATGCCAAGGCAGTGTCCTCCGGTTAAACCTTGAATAAAAAGAAAAAGAAGAAGAAAAAGCAAATAAAGAAAAGAATAAAGGCAAGAACGGGCTTGGAAAGAATTGCATCCATGACGGGTACATCTCGCCTTCTACAAAGGCACCCACAGATAACATTATGCATCCCTGGCTTTCACTCTACCCATTTGTCTGGACGTCCCCTAGCCACAACACCTCATTTACATGGCTTGGATGAAACCCTCCTGGGAACATCCCGTCTCTTGTGGATACTAACCTAATAGGATGTCTTGTCCTTTTCTTCGATCTTGTATTTTGGATTTTTGTAATGTCTTTGAGCTGTTGAACAATGTATCAGGGTTTTTTATGCATATGTTTGATAAATATTAATGATGAAATGTGATTGACATTGCTATGATCCCTATGACTAATGAGCCCATGGAGGGCGTAGTTTTTGATGTGCAGGACCATGCCCGACGGATAGGTACCACTTGGACCGATACACATGGGGAGATAATTAGTTCGAACCTCCATGGGGCTGAAGAGCCCATCCGATGGTTACTGAGACTCCGTCAGAGGGGCAGAGACAGGACAGTGTTTGACCAAGGTTTTGCACCAGAGAAGAGAGGATGTTTCATCAAAGGCACTTTGGCAAAGCCCAAGCTTTGGGGAATGACCCCTTTTTCAGTGGAACATTGGCCTTGGAAGGCTCAAAGTGTCCCCATCCTTACCATGACATCATCCAACTTCATGGTCATTCTTGGAGGCAAATTGGGCAGCAATGGCACGTGTGGCATGTTGGAGAGGCCCCTAGGGGGTCAACGTTTTGCTCCTGGATGCCTCATCTGCCCTAAAAGGGGCTAGCACCTCCCTTGAAGGGGATTTTACCTTTATTACAACTCAGTTAGGGTTTTGATTTGACATGTTAATGTAAAAACAGTATGATTTTGGTTTAAAGCCTTGTCGACTATTTTTTATGACCTAAAATTAATTAAAGGTCATTGATACAGTATATATTGAGGAGTTTTATCCTCATTTTGACATAACACATCACTCACTCTCCTAGTGAGACCTGATTTTTGTGCCCTACTTAGGTATTTGTTCTCTTCAAGTGAGGCGCACTTGTTGAAGAAAGGCATTTCTTGGCATTTTTGGCATTTCTCTTGAAGGAAGGTTTACAACTAGGGTTTGCAATGCTATTTCATGATGATATGTAAGTGTTTTTTCTACAAAAATTCTTGATTGAATGGTTGTAGTCTTATATTCTTGCATTTATTATAAACTTTGTAGATTTTAAAACCCCAGGGGACAAACACACAAGTAGGTCGTTGTCTCATGTCCCCTAAAAGAGAAATTTTTAGCCATTGAAGAAGGAAGGAAGAGCCTAGCCATTGCTACACTCTTATTACTTCTTCCCCTTGTGCTAACCATACCTTTAAAAAGTCAAGAAGGAGGAGACGGCCTAGGCCTAGGTTATCTACACCTAGGGCCATCCTGCTTTTAGGGTTTGGTGATAGGGCCTTGCTTTAGCAACACTCTCCCTCACCACACTCTCGTGGCTTGATTTATCTTTTATGCTAGCCATTTTGCCAAGTTAAACCTAAGGAAGGAGGAAAGAGCACGAGGACTTGCTTAAGCAACACCGGAGTGAGCCTATTTCCCCTAGGGTTTTGTTTTTGGGGCCCTGCCATAGCAGCACTTCAGAACCCTTCCCTCTAGTCCTTAGCCTTTTTCCTTCAACCTTTGCGTCCTCCCTTACATATTTACCCTTAGGCACTAATCTTAGGCCTCCAACGTTGAAGTGATAGTGGTCAAACAAACTCTTAACTATTTGCTAAACGAAACCCTAACTAAGCTACTAACCCTAAAAAGCTGACCTCATCCTTGGTTATTCCATCTTGATGCAGCAAGTTCTCTTTATAGGCAATTAGATGATGGTTTAAAGCATTTATTGAATAAGGGATTGATTGGACACACTGATTGCTACATCATCTTGGTATTTATTGATGAATTGATATTATTTTATTATTGCATTAATAAACATTGATCTCATCAATATCTATTGCTTATATATTGATATCAAATAGTTATATGAAGTACTAACCCTTTGAATCATAGCCTACATGTATTAGTTTGTTGTTGCTTTGTTCCAGACAGGTGTTCTCATTTGGGCCTACACTTCATTATTGGTTGTTTAGCCCGACTATCTGCTATTGGTGGTGACCTGTGAAGAGGGAATTTCACTTTGACCTTTATACCTTAGCCTCTTCAAAACTCCAGGTTATCGGGGACGTCTCCCCTGGGCCTAACCTCCCTAAAGAGAAAGAACCTCCCCATCGTGGTGACATTGGGTGGGGTAGGTTCATGTTACGCCAGTTTGGCCTCTATCTTCTAGCCTTTTGACCTAGCTACAAACTGTGCGATAACAGTATCAAAGGAGGCTGCTCTTGATCATTTTTTTTTCAGTGCATGTCCCCGACGAGGTCTGAGTATAGCACTTTGGGTCTCAAGCTTGTCTCTCTTGAGGAAAATCACTCTCACACACCCAATAAACCCTCAATGGCAAAAGAAAAGAAAAACGACGGAGCAGACAATTCTATCAATTTGTTGTTGGAGTAAGCTCTCACGCGACAGAGGGGTGAAATGATGGAGAATTTTTCCCACATCTTTCAACGCCTGCCGATAGCAGTAGGCACATCTTCATCAAGTGGAAAAATTTGAGGCACCTCTCCTTTCAAGGTACAAGTTAATTTTGATATTCCCATATTCGAAGGACAGATAGATGTATATTCAATAGAAAAATGGTAAAATCTGCTAGAAGGTTATTTCTCGATTCATAATTTCTCCGACAGGGAAAAGATCACCTTCGCACTCCTTAAGGCTCTCCCCCATGTCAACCATTGGTGGGAAACTTATTGGGAGCAAAGTTCCACAGAGGAGTCTGGAATATATGGGGTTGAGCCCACTTGAGATTTTTTGTGGATGCGGTAAAGGAACAGTATTACCCCGTTAGCAAATATAAGGACCAGTACATGAGATGGACCACACTGCAACAAAAGAGGGGCCAAGCTGTTTCGGAGTTCACCAATACCTTCCATACCTTGCGCACCAAGCTGAGTATCAAAGACTCTGAACGAAATTTGGTTCTAAAATACCTTGGGTCTCTACACATATACATCCAAACTGAAATGGATTTTTTGGACATATCATCACTCGGTGTTGCTAATCGATATGTTGTTAAAATCGAGAAAAAATTTAAGCACCAAAACAAACGTGAGTTCAGGTCTACAAATCCACAACTACCAAAGTATGATAAAGAATACCCTAACAAATTGTCTCCCAAAAACCAATCCAAGCCACAGGAAAAGAAGGGTCACGGAAAGATGAAGAAGGACAGCGGAAAATGGTGTGATTTCCACAAAATCCCCTAGCACAACACCGATGAATTTCGCTAAAAACAATCATTGGTGGTTGAGATCAAAGGCAAGGAGTCGAACCCTGATTAAAAATCTGATTCAGAAAATATTGATAGAAGATAGATCATCGACGCAGACCCCACTGCTATTGTCGCGACCGTAGCAATTCAACCAGAAGAACCCACGGATCCTGAAGAGGGGGAGTGCCTTTTTCATTCACAGATGTGGGTGAAGGGGACCCCGGTACATTTTATTGTTGATAGCGGAAACCAAAAGAATCTCATCTTAGCAGAGGTCATCAAACAATTGGGATTGTTGACAACACCACACCTGCAACCATACAACATTGGGTGGCTTCGCCAGGGACTAGATCTTTGTTGATTAAGGTTGGTTGTCATTGATGTCAACCCTTGAATAAAGCTCTGTGGCACAAGGTTTGGGTAATGGACCCAAGATTGTTTGATGTAAAGATGACTCATTATTGTCTTGTCATGGTTGATAAGAAGTAAAAATAGATGAACTCCAAAGTGGTCCCCTTATGGTGAAAGCCCTCACGGGAAGACGCTTTGCGGAGTGAGAGAACCCATGCTTATTTGAGGAATAATGAGATGAAGGATAGTGAATTTTTGAGTGAAACTATCCTAGATGGATAGTGCTTGTCATGTCGTTTATGGTGGCATGTGGAACGTCACATAACACCTCACGGTTAGAGATTTATGACCACATCAAGTTGGAGAACCCTCATGAGTCCTATAGAAGCCCCCAAGAGTCAAAGTGCTTTGCAAAAAGAAATTATTTTAAATGAAGAAGCCCTAAAATAAGGAAAGTGTAAGGCTACATTAAGATATAAATAAGAGACAAAGCTCACTCATAAAAACACACTTGTACATATTGTATATCTATTTTCTTGTGTAAAGCTTTTTGTAAATACTTGTGGATACATCTGAAGTGGCAAACGTCTGAGGTAGTACGAAGGGTTGACGGCGAAATTCTCGAATTCATAGAAAACCTTATTTTCGGAGGCGTATGCGGGTTGTCTGTGTATAGAGTGAGTACACGTACGCAGGCTAGTTGTGTATAGGGTGCGTACGTACACGGGTTAGTTGTGTATAGGGTGTGTACACGTACGTGAGCTCTCTATGTATAGGGTGAGTACATACATGGGTTGGCTATGTATATGGTGAGTACATGTTGATAAATCCATGAAGGTGCAAAGGTTCTAGATTTTGAGATCAGGCTCCCAGGAAGGTCTAGAGTGCTCAGATACATAATATCCATCCATTGGTTCAAAAGGTATGTCTTATTTCTATGAATAGTTGGATTTTGATGTATTCATGAGGAATGGCAATGGAGATTTGAGGATTCTCCCTAGAGAGACTAGTGGCTACATGGGATCTTCTGTATAAGTCAGATCTACAAAAATACAGTGCTAGTATATTTATCATTGATACTTTTTGTTGAGGCACATATTGTATTTCTTGGCATATGGCTAAGAGTTTTTATGGTACATGGTTGAGATCTTGTATTTATTGATGTATTGAGAAGTTGAATATCAAAAAGGGGTTGATGACTAAGATCATGTGAGGGATATTATACTTGTTCATGATTACACGTACCTATATGGCACATGACTAGAGAGAGACATACTTGCCTTGAGTAGAGGTTATGTATGAGGATGCATGCACAGGGTACAGTTACAGTCTGGATACAGTGACAGGTTACAGATCTATATGAAAGAAGTTACAGAGGGTCAGAAGTTTTCAAGTAAAAGGAAACCCTAGTTTTATAAGGCATACACAGGCTACATAACAGATAGGGCGCGTACATACATGGGCTGCATCACTATAGGTCACGTATATGTTGTAATTTCGTAGATACATGTTCAGTTCAGGTACAGATTGATTACAAGGCACTTGTACAGATTGGATACAGGTCAGTGGTACAAGTTGATACAGTTGTATGGTAGTATATCTCATAGTGACAGGTTGACATTGGTTCCATCATACTACTTCTACTTCAGGGTGGCAGGGTGGGGCAAGGACATGTGGTTGTAGCCGGAGAACATAGGGGGTTGTACCCTCCTTCTGGTTGTAGCCAAAAAATTGGGGAGTTGGAGCTTCCCTCAGGTTGTAGCCTGGGAAACTAGGGGGTTGGAGCCTCCTTCCAATTGCAGCTAGAAAACAAAGGAAGTTGGTACTTCCAATGAATGTAATTCTTCAAGACATATAAGAAAAAGTATTTTATGGTTTTCTCCTGATTTGGGTTTCCACGTAAAACACTGGTGTATTGTGTATGTGTGTGATTGTTCATTTCTTATTGTTCATTATTGGATAATAATACTATATTAATATAACACTTTGATCAATTTGGATAAAAAGGATTATAATTGCATTAGTATTGATTCACCCCCCTCTCAGTAATCCAACAATTGGTAGCAGAGAAGGTTCCTTCATAATTCAGTTTAACCACTGAAAGGTAGATCATGGAGAGTACCAACTTATACAAAAATGGAATACCACAGTTTGATGGACAAAAGTATGGCTTTTGGAGCATAAGGATGAAGACATATATACATGCACAAGTATTTCAAGTTTGGCAATCAATTGTAGATGGATACACAGCACCAAGAGTTCCACCAACAAATGAAAAAGCGGTAAAGCTGTAAAACTCGGTGAGAATAATTCCAAATCCACAAATGCACTTTTGAATGGTCTCAGTAATACGGTATTCACCAAAGTTGCACACTGTAAATCCACTAAAGAGATTTGGGACAAGCTTCAAAATATTTATGAAGGAGATACAAATGTCAAAACAGCAAAGCTTCAAACTTACATAGGTCAGTTCGAACAACTAAAAATGAAGGAAGATGAAGATATCGCAGCCTACTTGTTACGAGTCGATGAAACAGTAAATGCAATGAAAGTATTGGGAGAAGAAATTGAAGAATTTGGAATTGTTCAAAAGGTACTAAGATCTCTTCCTATGACATTCAACCCTAAGATATTAGCACTAGAAGAAAGATCGAATCTAAAGTCAATAAGCATGGACGAACTATATGGAATCTTCAGAGCATATGAAATGAGAACTGAACAGCAAAATCCAGATGTAAAAGAAGCAACCTTCAAAGCATCCAAAGGATCAAAGCAAAAGAAAAAGGAACAAGAAGAATGTAGCAGCAACAACAATGTCTCGAAAGATGATGAGGAAGTGGCCAACTTCGTCAAAAGACTGAACAAGGGAACCAAAGATAGGTATAGAGGTAAGCTTCCTTTAATTTGTTTTAATTGTGATGGTATTGGTCATTTTGCTAACAAATGTCCTCATAAGAAAAATAGAAATGATGAAATTTACTCAAAAGGCAAACACACATATAAAGGCAAAAGAACTACAAAGAAAGATTTCAAGAAAAGCTTATGCATCAAAGAAGACATCTCATCATCAGATGAAGATGAAATCGGTGACAGTGAGACAGGAAGAGTTTTATTCATGGCAGTAAAAGATTCTGACAAAGAAGACTCTGAAGAATAATATGAAGAAGTTGAAGAAGGATATGAGGAAGTCGAAGATGAAATTGAAGAGGCAGAAGTTGACTATCGAGAAGAATTAATGTGTGTCATAGAAGTTATCAGAAGAGAAAAGAAGAAAACAAGAAACTACATGCAGAACTAGACAAGAAAAAGGACACTTGAGAACTAGAACAAATGATCACAAAATTGAAGGTTCAAATAGAACAAGATAAAAGAATTGAAGAATCACTCAAAGAAAAACTAAAAGAAAACGACAAGATCATTGGAAACTTGGAAGAAGAGATTGTCACACTAAGAAAGGATATTCAAAAGAAAAATATGCAGAATAGCTCAAAACTTCTAAATGACATTATCAGCAGTCAAAGATCTCATCTTGACAAGTCTGGACTTGGATACAATCAGACAGAAAAGGGATCAAGATCCAAAATAGCAGAGCAAGAAACAAATCCAAAAAGCTATGCAGAAACAATCAAAGGGGATAGGAAGATATACAAGGAATATTACAGGGACACTCCTCCACCGAGAAGATTCAGATTTCAGAATC
The DNA here is from genome assembly GCA_032191745.1 of Picea mariana. Lineage (NCBI taxonomy): Eukaryota > Viridiplantae > Streptophyta > Pinopsida > Pinales > Pinaceae > Picea > Picea mariana. The sequence continues at coordinate 60,093 of JASDQU010738514.1, read as the reverse complement.
AACAACAGACAGACAGGCCTCAAGAAGAAGAAGGATTCATAAGAGCACCTCATTTCAAAAGACCTTCAACTCCTAAGTATCAAACTATATTTTTTGTTTTATGTTATGCATGTAATAATTTTGGACATAAAGTTGTAAATTGCAGAGCTAACAACAAAAACAATAACAACTTTGAGAGTCATACACAAAGGGGTTATTCAAGAAGACCTAGTGAAACAGAAAGAAGAAGTTACAACAGGTTTGAATCTTTGAGCACTGAAGTGGAATGTTACAAATGTAACAATTTTGGACATGGGGCCAAAGATTGCAAAATGACATTCCCTCCTAAAGAACCTCAACAGAATAACAACAATCACAAACAAGAACCTCAGAAAATGACATGGATAAGAAAGCAAGATTAGTATAGAAATGAAGAATGCACAGTCGCTCTACAAGCTAAGCAGAAGAAACATGGTTGGTATGTTGACAGTGGGTGTTCAAAACACATGACAGGGGATAGAGACAAATTTCTTACATTGTGAAAGGAAAGAAATGGATCAGTCTCCTTCGGAAATGATAATTCAATCAAAATCATTGGAGAAGGCACAATCCAAATTGGGAATAAGAATGAAAAGGCACAAAATGTTCTACTGGTAGAAGATATGAAACATAATCTTCTAAGTGTGAGTCAAATGAGTGACCAAGGTCATAAAGTTACTTTCGATTCACAAAAGTGTGAGATAAGAAGAGAAGGTTCGGCGAAATTGGTTGGTACAACTATAAGAACTTCAAACAACATATATGTGTTAAGTGAAATTGGAAACGAAAAGTGTTGTCTAGGAAAGGAAGATGAAAGTTGGATATGGCATAGAAGAATGGGTCACATGCACTTTCATAACCTTGTCAAAGTCAGCAAAAGAGAAGCAGTCAGAGAAATGCCCCAGATCATGAAACCAACCCAACACTTTATGCAAGCATTGTCAACAAGGAAAGAAAACAAAGACCAGGTTCAAATCAAAGGAATATTCAACAACAAGACCACTGGAAATTGTGCATACTGATCTAGTTGGACCAACTACAACAAAGGGCTTAAAAGGTGAGATATACTTTTTGTTATTAGTTGATGATTATACAAGAATGACTGCAGTTTGCTTTCTCAAGAACAAGTCAGAATCTTTTGAAAACTTCAAGATCTACAAGGAAATGGTTGAAAATGAGATGGATTCAAGAATCAAATGCTTGAGATGTGATAATGGAGGAGAGTTCACTTCAAAGGAATTTATGGACTACCGCAGCAGTCATGGAATAAAAAGGCAATTCTACGTTGCTAGGACACCTCAACGGAATGGAGTTGTTGAAAGAAAGAACAGGATAGTACAGGAAATGGATCGAACAATGCTATTGGATTCCAAATTGACAGATATATTTTGGACACAGACAGTGCATACAACAGTTCACATTCAAAACAAAGTAATACTCAGAAACAACACTGATAAAACTCCCTACGAGCTATGGAAAGGAAAACCAACAAATGTGAAGCTTTTCAGAGTTTTTGGAAGCAAATGCTACATCGAAAGAGAAGATATCAGAATGGGAAAGTTTGACTCTCGTGTGGACAAAGGAATACTTGTTGGTTACTCAAGTACAAGGAAAGCATACAAGTGTTACAATCTAAGATTAAACAAAGTTGTGGAAAGCATCAACATAACAATTGATGAAATAGGCAGACCAGAATCAAAGGAAGAAGAAAACAAATCAATGGAGCAACTTTTTGAAGAAGAAGATGAAAAAGAAGTAGAAGAGGAAGATGAAGAGAATCTGACAGAAGAAGAAGAGCAAGTTCAGCAAGCATCTCCAAAGACACCCAGTAAACGAGTACAAAAGAATCATCCTTCAGATCAAATTATCAGGAACAAAGATGCAGGAGTTGAGACTAGAAGAAGAATCTGTTCACCAGGACAAACACACCTGGCACTCTTATCTACAATTGAACCAATCTATTTTGAAGAAGCCAGCAAGGATGAATTTTGGAATAATGCCATGGATGAATAATTGGATCAAATAGAGAAAAATGACACTTGGGAATTGGTTCCAAGACCAAAGAATAAGAATGTGATCGGCACAAAATGGGTTTTTAGGAATAAATTGAATGAAAATGGACAAGTTACAAGGAACAAAGCTAGATTCGTATGTAAAGGATATGCACAAATTGAAGGAATCAACTTTGAAGAGACATTTTCCCAGTTGCCAGAATGGAAACAATCTATTTGCTTTTAGCTTATGCATGCTCCAAAAATGTTAAAGTATATCAGATGGACGTAAAATCAGTTTTTCTGAATGGGGAACTTGAAGAAGAAGTCTACATTGAACAACCAAAAGGATTTCAGTTGTCAGAGAACACAGATTATGTGTGTAAATTAAAGAAGGCCTTGTATGGTCTAAAACAGGCTCCTAGATCATGGTACTCCAGACTGGATAAGTATCTGCAGCATGCAGGGTTCAGAAAAGGAAGTGCAGATAGAAACCTCTACATCAAGGTAGGTCAAGGTAATATTTTATTAATTGAAGTTTATGTTGATGATATTATTTTTGGTAGTGATGATGATAGGTTAAGCCAGAAATTTGCAAAAGATATGCAGAATGAATTTGAAATGTCGTTACTTGGAGAACTTTCCTTCTTTCTGGGACTTCAGATACGTCAAAGCAACCAAGGAATTTTTATTTCTCAAACCAAGTATATCAAAGAAATTCTAAAGAGGTTCGGAATGGAAGATTGAAAACCAGTTATCACTCCCATGCAAACCAGTTGTAAGTTAAGCAAAGATGATGATTTGAATTCTACATATCAGAGGCAATATAGGTCAATGATTGGAAGCCTACTATATGTGACAACATCTAGACAATATGTAATGCAAGAAGTTGGATAAGTGGCACGATTTCAAGAAGCATCAAAGGAATCACATGTATTAGCAATAAAGAGGATTTTCAGATATCTCAAAGGAACAGAGGAGTTTGGATTATGGTATCCAAAAGGAAAACATCTATCACTTATTGCCTACACAGATGTAGATTGGGCAGATTGTATTGATGACCGATGAAGCACCAGTGGAGCAGCGTTCTACTTAGGTGAGTGTTTGGTATCATGGATAAGAAAGAAACAATAATCAGTATCTTTATCTACAGCCGAGGCCGAGTATATTGCAGTAGCATCATGTTGTACACATGTTCTTTGGATGAAACAAACTCTGACAAATATATAGGTTGAGTATGATGAGCCCATTCCAATCTATTGTGATAATACAAGCACCATCAATATCTCGAAGAACCCGGTGATGCACTCCAAGACGACGCACATTCCAATCAAGTATCATTTTCTACGGGAGTAGGTTGCAGAAATGAACATCAAAGTTGAGTATGTGGACACAAAAGAACAAGTGGCAGACATATTCACAAAACCACTTCCACGGGAATCCTTTGAATATCTTCGCTAGAGACTTGGAGTTATTTCTACTCCAAAATGAATGCTTTTTGAATGCTTATCTTATATGTCTTAGATTTACATGAGGAAGAACCATAAGAGGAAAGTTCAGTCAGGGGGAGCAACCCTGGATGGAAAGATACCTTTGCCATTGATGACAAAGGGGGAGATATTTATCAGATGCAGAGGAAAAAAAAAGAGGACAGAGGCATGGTTCTAGGGGGAGCAAATTTATTAAATACAGAGGACAGAGGCATGGTTCCAGAGGGAGCATGAGTGATATGATTTCAGTATTGCATCAGAGTGTTTCCATCAATGCCAAAGGGGGAGATTGTTGATTAAGGTTGGTTGTCATTGATGTCAACCCTTGAAGAAAGCCCCGTGGCACAAGGTTTGGGTAATGGACCCAATATTGTTTGATGTAAAGATGACTCATTATTGTCTTGTCATGGTTGATAAGAAGTAAAAATGGATGAACTCCAAAGTGGTCCCCTTATGGTGAAAGCCCTCATAGGAAGACGTTTTGTGGAGTGAGAGAACCCATGATTATTTGATTAATAAAGAGATGAAGGACAGTGAATTTGTGAGTGAAACTATCCTAGATGGATAGTGCTTTTCATGTCGTTTCCGGTGGTATGTGAAACGTCACATAAATCCTCACGGTTAGAGAGTTATGACCATATGAAGTTGGAGAACCCTCGTGAGTCTTATAGAAGCCCCCAGGAGTCAAAGTGCTTTGCAAAAATAAATTATTTTAAATGAAGAAGCCCTAAAATAAGGAAAGTGTAAGGCTACATGAAGATATAAATAAGAGACAAAGCTCACTCATAAAAACACACTTGTACATATTGTATATCTATTTTCTTGTGTAAAGCTTCTTGTAAATACTTGTGGATACATCTGAAGTGGCGAACGTCTGAGGTAGCACAAAGGGTTGACGGCGAAATTCTTGGATTCACAGAAAACCCTATTTCCTGAGGCATACGCGGGTTGTCTATGTATAGGGTGAGTACACGTACGTGGGCTAGTTGTGTATAGGGTGCATACGTACATGGGTTGGTTGTGTATAGGGTGCATACATGTACATGAGCTCTCTGTGTATAGGGTGAGTACATATGTGGGTTGGCTGTGTATATGGTGAGTACATGTTGATAAAGCCATGAAGGTGAAAAGGTTCTAGATTCTGAGATCAAGCTCCCAGGAAGGTCTAGAGTGCTCAGATACATAAGATCCATCCATTGGTTCAAAAGGTATGTCTTATTTCTATGAATAGTTGGATTTTGATGTGTGCATGAGGAATGGCAATGGATATTTGAGGATTCTCCCTAGAGAGACTAGTGGCTACATGGGATCTTTTGTATAAGTCAGATCTACAGAAATACAGTGTTGGTATATTTATCATTGATACTTCTTGTTGAGGCACATCTTGTATTTCTTGGCATATGGCTAAGAGTTTTTATGGTACATGGTTGAGATCTTGTATTTATTGATGTATTGAGAAGTTGAATATCAGAAAGGGGTTGATGACTAAGATCATGTGAGGGATATTATACTTGTTCATGATTACACATACCTATATGGCACATGACTAGAGAGAGACATACTTGCCTTGAGTAGAGGTTATGTAT
>JASDQU010738514.1:19198-50405 GCA_032191745.1 Picea mariana | reverse complement strand
GAGTCAAAGTGCTTTGCAAAAATAAATTATTTTAAATGAAGAAGCCCTAAAATAAGGAAAGTGTAAGGCTACATGAAGATATAAATAAGAGACAAAGCTCACTCATAAAAACACACTTGTACATATTGTATATCTATTTTCTTGTGTAAAGCTTCTTGTAAATACTTGTGGATACATCTGAAGTGGCGAACGTCTGAGGTAGCACAAAGGGTTGACGGCGAAATTCTTGGATTCACAGAAAACCCTATTTCCTGAGGCATACGCGGGTTGTCTATGTATAGGGTGAGTACACGTACGTGGGCTAGTTGTGTATAGGGTGCATACGTACATGGGTTGGTTGTGTATAGGGTGCATACATGTACATGAGCTCTCTGTGTATAGGGTGAGTACATATGTGGGTTGGCTGTGTATATGGTGAGTACATGTTGATAAAGCCATGAAGGTGAAAAGGTTCTAGATTCTGAGATCAAGCTCCCAGGAAGGTCTAGAGTGCTCAGATACATAAGATCCATCCATTGGTTCAAAAGGTATGTCTTATTTCTATGAATAGTTGGATTTTGATGTGTGCATGAGGAATGGCAATGGATATTTGAGGATTCTCCCTAGAGAGACTAGTGGCTACATGGGATCTTTTGTATAAGTCAGATCTACAGAAATACAGTGTTGGTATATTTATCATTGATACTTCTTGTTGAGGCACATCTTGTATTTCTTGGCATATGGCTAAGAGTTTTTATGGTACATGGTTGAGATCTTGTATTTATTGATGTATTGAGAAGTTGAATATCAGAAAGGGGTTGATGACTAAGATCATGTGAGGGATATTATACTTGTTCATGATTACACATACCTATATGGCACATGACTAGAGAGAGACATACTTGCCTTGAGTAGAGGTTATGTATGAGGATGCATGCACAGGGTACAGTTACAGTCTGGATACAGTGACAGGTTACAGATCTATGTGAAAGAAGTTACAGAGGGTTAGAAGTTTTCAAGTGAAAGGAAAACCTAGTTTTAGAAGGCATACGCAGGCTGCATAATAGATAGGGCACGTACATACGCGGGCTGCATCACTACAGGTCGTGTATTTGTTGTAATTTTGTAGATACATGTTCAATTCAGGTACAGATTGATTACAGGGCAATTGTACAGATTGGATACAAGTCAGTGGTACAGGTTGATACAGTTGTACAACAGTATATCTCATAGTGACAAGTTGACAGTGGTTCCATCATACTACTTCTACTTTAGGGTGGCAGGACAGGGCAAGGATGGGTAGTTGTAGCCACCTTCCTGTTGTAGCCGGAGAACATAGGGGGTTGTACCCTCCTTCTGGTTGTAGCCAGAGAATTGGGGAGTTGGAGCTTCCCTCAGGTTGTAGCCTAAGAAACTAAGGGATTGGAGCCTCCTTCCAGTTGTGGCTAGAAAACAAAGGAAGTTGGTGCTTCCAATGAATGTAATTCTTCAAGACATACAAGAAAAAGCATTATGTGGTTTTCTCCCGATTTGGGTTTCCACATAAAACATTGGTGTACTGTGTATGTGTGTGATTGTTCATTTCTTATTGCTCATTATTGGATAATAATACTACATTGATATAACACTTGGATCAATTTGGGTAAAAAGGATTATAATTGCACTATTACTGATTCACCCCCCTCTCAATAATCCAACAATCTTCGTGTCAGCCAGTAGTGTCGATTTTCATATGCAATCCAGCCCTTCAAGGATGAGGTATTATGTGATGTTGCCTCGTTGGATGTTTGTGATGTTCTCTTGGGCCAGCCATATATGTGGAAGAGCCATGTTATCTATGAATCACAACACCGTAGTGTCATTGTTACTCTGGGAGGTCATCTCTACAGGATACCATAGGTATCTCCAACTACTGTCCCACCTAAAAAATGTCACAAGGTAGTATCTCATACTACAAAATTCAACTTCTTCACAATCTGTTCAAAAGGTGAACATAAGGATACTACAACCACTACAGCCTCGGCCCAAGCACATTTTATCCAACAGAAGTAGGTCGACAAGATTGCAATAAAGTGCAAAGATTCCTTCTACACACAAGCGTCTCATGTAGCCAGACTAGTTAAAAAGGTCCAACCCTTCCACCCATAGGTTCGTGACAACCTTCACCAAGTTAAGCAGTGCAACTTCTCCAACAAGGCAAGCAACTCATCAAGATGTAGATTAAGAAAAAGATTTTCCCTCTCCCCAAGGCACTCAACACAATGGATACCATTGCTTCCTAAGAAGGGAGGATTGATCCAGGTGGATATTGGTGGCCACCCACCTTTTCCAATTGGCTCAAAACAGTTTTCTAACAATTTTGGTAATTTACTATTTTTAGCAGTTTTTAACTTCCAAGGCCTAAATGAAGGGTTTTTGGGATCGAGCTTCTCAACGACAGCCAAAGGATCTGATTGAGCCCCCAAAATGAATCTCCTCAATGATACCTTTCCAACGAGATATCATGTACCCCAAACGAAGATTGTATGCCAAAGTTACGCCCCCGGGAAGTTGATACACCAAACTACCCAAAACAGGGTCCACAAAATTGTTGGCTTTTCATCTTTCGGGGTTAGGGTTTTGGATTTTATTTATGATAAAAAGTCCTTTGGAGCCTCATTGTAAAATCATCTTCTTGTGAATGCGAGTAGCAAACACATCTCTTCTCAAAGATAAGATGCAACCATTCTAGTGAGTCTTTCACTCTGTATTTTTACAGTCTTTGTACAATTTCGCTCATTAATAGAAATCTATGTATCAATGTATCTTTGTGTTTATGGTTGCATCTCTGATACATTTTTGTTATATTATTGGACATCCGAGATATCTCTGAACATTGCTTTATTATATCTCCGCTCTCATTTTGTGCCGAAAATAATCTGGATCATTTAGTCTCTAATGGTTTGGAATTGATATCTAAATAACAACACTTCATTGTCGCAACAAAACATGATCTTCAACATACTCAAGCAAGTCACCAATAGATCATAGCATAAGTTTCAATTTTCGCAAGTGCGATTTCAATTCTCGCAAGTATGATTTATATTTCTGCAAGTGTGATTTTAATTTATGCAAGTGTGATTTCAATTCTCGCAAGTGTGATTTTAATTCCCGCAAATGTGATTTCGATTCTCGCAGGAGTGATTTCAATTTTCACAAGTGACTTCAATTTCATGCCCAAATGTTATTTAATTTCCTACAACTTAGGCCATAACAGAGTTGAGTGACTTAATCAAAGTATTTTGAATCTTTGAAATGTGACATTAAAGTGCAACAATGCCATAGTAAAAACAATACTCTTCTTGCATAAATTGTGCACTATTGTTTGCAAGTTCCATACGAGCCTCGGATTGATAATTAAATGTACAACTCTTCATTTGCTTGCTAAGCTAATTAGAATGTAATTGAAAAGTCTGTCATTTTTGGCATCGTTGTCGAGGAACTGTCAAAAAGAAAGTAGTGTTGTTTATTTGTGTGGATTTTTATTCATTTCACTAGAATAGATGTTATGATTTCTTTTCAGTAATTTGTAGGATGATTTCCTAATATTTTCTATGCCTGAATCTAGAGATTAGCAGGGTAAATTTATTAGCTCTTCCAAAACCCCCCAAAAAGCTAATAGTGTAGCTCAATCAAAAGAAGGGAAGGAGCATCATCAACCAAATTACTTATCACCAACAGCAAATTTGCTTGCCAAAAAGCAACATGAAGCATCTCCTCAAGTATCAGAGACTATGCAAGGATCTCTACACATTCGGATTCCATTGTCAGAGGAGCATATCAACGAGCAATATCATTTAGAAGAGTTCATTTTTCTTGAGGCACATTTTGAAGCAGAGGACATCCCTCAGAAATAAATGGCACACTAGATTGTCAAAGAGGAATCCACGACTTTCGGATTCTCGATCAAAGAAACAAATGAAGAAACCAAGATAAAGAACATCTCTCATTCTACCTTTCCAAACTTTCATGTGTTATCTAAAGAATATATTGATACCTTCCTCTTCGAGTTTGATGTACTTTCAAGAAGATATGACTATGTGACAAATGCCCAAAAATTAAATCTCTTTCCTGCCACACTTAAGAGCGTTGCACTACGATTGTTCATAGGTCTCAGAAAGGATAGAATCCGCTCATGGGACCAAATGACAAAGAAATTTCTGGAGAAATACCAAGCCTACTACAAAGACAAGGAAAGAAGAGAGGAATTTTTCAAGATGATGTAGCATGAAGACGAGAGCCTAGAAGACTACGTCAAGAAATTCACCTATAACTTGCAAAGGGAAAAGCAAGGAGACTTGGTTCCTGAAATGTGACGTGTATTATTTTTAAGAGGAATCTTAGATTATTGTATAGAACTCCTCAACCTTATGGGTGGGGGAGATGTCTCTCAGCTAGAATACGATGTTATCTTGAAACTTTGTCATAAGTATTCCAGAGGCACATCTAAAACAAGCAAAGGGCCAAGAGATATATTGGCAAGAACAGGAAAGATTGTTGGAAGTGGAATAACGAGGGAAGAAATCAAGAACATATTAGAAGATTTTAAAACTGAATACTTAGTTCCTTGAGCTCCCAAATGGATACACTGCAGACAAAGAAGAAATAGGAAGAAATAGAACAAATGTTGGCTATATTTTTCCTAAAGTGTAGAATGAAGCTTTCGAAGAAAAAATGTTTGTTGGATTAGATCGAGGTCTATGGAATATGTAGCAAGGACCATGCTACACATAATTGTCCATCCTTTCTCGAACTAAAGGCCATTTATCAAAAATTCAAGGAGCCAGAACAGTTTTTCTACATCTCTCAAAAGCAACTCTAGCAACCTAAACCTCAAAGTATGATCCAAGATTAATCTCAATATTTAAATTCATATTGGACTAACCCTTCAATCCAATATGCTTCTCAACCATGTGGTATCCCAACTCAACAATGGGTAGCTCCTTCTCCCAATCAGTTATGGCAACAAGGATGGACAAATCCCACCATGGGAAGACCCCAACAACTTATGACACATCCACCCATGAAACTTCTTCCTCCACCCCAGATGCAGGCATCTACATCCACCCCTTCTCGACCAAAACTACCTACACAACCCATAGCTAACCCAAATAACGGAAGGCCAACCCAACCAATGCAAGTTGCTAGACTTGCAACCTACCCTACTTACTTCATCTCTTCCTTGGATTGTAATGATATTCACCTTAGATCTAGGAAGACTCCAACCAAGGACTGACTTCGCATTAGCATTGAATATCTAAATGAGGAGGTCCCAAATTAAGAATCGGAACAAAAACAATCTCAAGAACCTTCAAAAACCAAAACTTCCCACCCTGTACTGCAGGACCTACTCTATCCTGAAAGGCTAAATCAAGACAAAACTTATATACAACCTGAGTTTGATTTCTTAAGAGAACTCAAAAATGTGTGTGTCAAAATACTGTTATTTCAATCAATTAAGGACGTATCTATTTTTTCAAAAGTCGTACAAGAAATTTGTTTGAGGAAGCTCGGTAGGAAATGAAAGGATCCCCAAACCATTCATGTCATTGGAAAACTATCAAATCTAATTATGGGGGTAGTTCTCATGACTAAATACTCTAACCGTGGCAGTCTAGTTTTAATGTGAAAATTAACAATACACTCATTAGTAACATGTTAATAGACCTAGGGGCCACCATTAACGTTATGACACGTGATACCATGCACGCCTTAGGACTTATAGGCCTTAGGGGAACCCCCACCATACTTCAACTCACTGACAGATCAACCATTAAACTAGAGGGAATTCTAAGTTGTAGTGATCTTTGTGGATCCATGGGAATATCCCACTGACTTCATGATCCTACAATCTAAAACCTCTTTAGGCGGGTATCCTCTAATCCTGGGATGACCATAATTGACCATTGTCGATGCCTACATAGTCAAAGAAGAGTTATAGAAATTGATTACAACTAACTTCATCTATTCCATTTCTAATAGCCAGTGGGTCTCCCCTCTTTTCATGGTATCGAAGAAAAATGGTGAATGGAGAATTTGTGTAGATTATAAAGAATTAAATAAAGAAACACATAAAGATTATTTCCCATTACCGTTTATCGACCAACTCCTAGACACGCTAGTAGAAAAGAAGTGTTTTTCTTTCCTTGGTGGTTTCAATGGATACAACCATATCCAAATCGCCTCGGAAGACCAAGAGAAAACAATGTTCACCTTTCCTTGGGGGAAATTTTCCTGTCGTGTTCTACCATACGGATTATGCAACGCCCCTGCCACCTTTCAACAAGTCGTTATAGGTATATTCTCTGATCTCGTTCACAACTACGTGGAAATATATATATGGATGATTTTACAACATATGGGGACGAATTTGATGAGGCATTAGCCAATCTAGAAAAGATGCTAATCAAGTGCAAGGAGTCAAATTGTTCCCTTAGTAATGAAAAGTGTTTTATGATGGCAATTGATGACATTGTACCACGACATTGTATCTCAGAGAAAGGTATTCCAGTCGATCCAAAAAAAATAAAGTTAATATTGAATTTTCCAACTCCAACTTCGCAGAAGCAAGTATGAATCTTTATAGGATATGTCGGTGATTACCGTAGATTCATTGAAAACTTTTCACATATTTTTCATCCATAATTTACTTTACTTAGCAAAGATATTGAGTTTGTATGGACAGAGACATGCCAACATGCGCTTGATGAATTGAAAGTCAAAGTATTTGAAGCTCCTGTACTAAGAGGGCATGATTGGACCCTCTTGTTCCACATTTCCGCAGACACATCCGACGCCGCTATCGGAGCCGTTCTCGAACAACTTGAAGAAAAAGACCCATATGCAATTTACTATGTCAGTAAGAATCTCTCATCGACCGAATTGAACTATACGATAACTAAAAAAGAGTTTATTGTTGTTATCCATGCAATAAATAAGTTTAGATGCTATATTATTGGATATCTTGTAATCTTGCATATTGATCATGCTGCTATTAAATATTTGATGAACAAACCAATCACAAATGGAAGGGTCACTAGATGGTTGCTTTTATTGCAAGAATTTGACATTACCATTTTAGACAAACCACGAAAATATAATGCAGTGGTTAACTTCCTTTCTAGAATAACATCTAATGAGAATGAACCTCCAATACAAGACTATTTTTCAGACGATCACCTCTTTGCAGTATCTACTAACTCACCTTGGTTTGCATATATTGCTAACTTTTTTGTTGCATAAAAACTTCGGCATTATCTGACCCCAAAGAACGACAAAGTATAGTCTGGAAAAGTGAAAGGTTCTCATGGATTGATGTATTCCTCTTCTATATTGGGCCTGATTGAATTGTCAGAAGGTGTGTACGAGAGGGTGAAGTCCATGAAATACTAAAATTCTATCATTATGGGCCATGTGGGAGCTACTTTGTAGATAAACAGATCGGGTACAAGATACTCCACCAGGGGTATTATTGGCCTACACTTTTCAGAGACGCCAAAGAATATGTGAAGAGGTGTGATAGTTGTCAACGCATGGCTAGACCCATACAAGTAGATGAAATACCACTACAACCATCGATGGTGTTAGAACATTTTGAAAAATGGGCCATTGATTTTGTGGGACCAATAAATCCCCTTGTCTCATCAACACTTCTACATCCTCGTCTGTATAAACTATGTCACAAACTAGATGGAGGCAAAGTCACTTTCGATAGCAATCGAACATGCAGTAGTATAATTTCTCCACGAGGAAATTTTTGTAAGGTTCAGGATACCACAAGAGATAGTGATCGATGGAGGAACTCAGTTCACATCACGGCTTGTCAAAGATTTGATGGACAACTACAAAATCAAGCATTGAGTAACAACACCATATCATCCATAGGAAAATAGACAGGTAGAGGGGACTAACAAGATCCTTGGGGCCATCATTACCAAAACCGTCAGATTACACCTAAAGGATTGGGCCAATAGACTCCTTGAATCTTTATGGGCCTACAAAACTACCTGAAGGACTACTACAAGGTGCACACCTTATGAGTTAATATATGTAAAAAGGGTACTTCTACCCATAGAAACAGAAATCCAGACACTGAGAACATTAGTACAACTTGGGTTGGAACTATAATAGGATCAGAAACAAATATTGCTTTGAATCAATGAGTTAGACGAGTTATGACAGGATGCCCTACATCAAGCCACAATGATACAACATCAAAGGGCCAGATGGCATGATAAGTTTATCAAGAAAAATAAGTTCAAGGCTGTAGACTAGGCATTATTATTTGATTCCAGATTCAAGGGCTTCAAAGGAAAATTTTGCATGAGATGGCTTGGTCCATATGAGATTGACACAATCTATGATAGTGGGGACATCAAACTCCACACCATAGATGAAGACAAGATTCCTCTAATGGCTAATGGACATAGACTTTCCTTATATCAGCAACCCTTATCAAATGAATCCTTTTTTAGGAAAATTACAAATGGATGGTCTGATAATGACACTCATTCCTGCTGGATAGTTTATGTTCCTGCTTTCAAAAAAAAGGATTGAAAACCATCTTAACTGGCACATTCAAAAAACCAAAAAAAAATATAATAAATAAGAAGGGCACTTCACGGTTTCGTGATAGTTATGTCAGGATCCTTCTCAATAAATCTTAATAAAAAATTGTTTTCTCTAATAATCTTCTTTTTCCAGGATACGCAGGGGAGAATTATGTTGCTTCCATTTCTTGTTGTTGCAACTTTGATTGTTGTGATTCCATTTGCTACAGCTCATGTTGTTGCAACTTCTATTGTTGCAATTCCCTTTACTACAACTCCCTTTGTTGCAACTCTCATTTCCTGTCGTTGCAATTCCCCCATTCACTTCGCATATTCCACTCACATTCCCTTGGATGCTACTCCAACTGCAACCCTCCCTTGTTCTGTAAATTCCCCTTCCCTCGTTCTCTCGGCTACAACCCCACTGCGATCCTCCTTCATTTCATGAAAATCCCCAATAGTTTCCCTCCCTCTTTCAAATCTCATTCCTTCAATTTTGACAGCTACAGCTTCATTGTTACGACTCACATCATTGCAAATCCACTCACAGCTTCATTTCATTCTCTCACTTTCCACCTTTCATCTGTACCACCCAATCCACGCCAATTGGTGCATTGTCCATTGTATAACTTCCTCCTTCTAATAAACTTCAGTCCTTTCATTTTGATTACTACAACTTCATTGTTGTCACTTGTGACTCACGTCATTGCAACTCCACTCACAACTTCATTCCATTTTCTTCACTTTCCACCTACACCTTTCCCCTCCATCACCTACGTTACAATTCTTATCCCTGCCATAGAGACACATTGCTAGTGATGCAATTTTGTTGTTGCAACTCCACTTGCATCTCTCACTTTGGAGCATCATCATTCCTGCACTTCTGACCTATGAAACCGACAATGGCAATGTTGTGACTTTGGTTAGGACTGTTGATGGGACTCCATCCTCCATTGTCGTGAATCGATCAGCGTCGTACTCGTAGAACCACTCAAGGTATGACATGACAGGTATGCGTTCCTATTAGAATTTGCAATAAGTACGTTCTAAATGGAATCATTCCTCTGTAACCACCACATTAGAGAATCATTACTATCATCACGAATTTCATAACCACCATCCTTACTACCACAACTCCAAACCCACCACCCCATCATTTTCATAGCCACTGCAAACACGAACACTCAAAATTAGTAGAGGAAAGGAGCCATGAGAGGATCATTAATCTGTAGAGAGTTGACTGAACCGATGTCACTTGATGTTTATGACAACATAAGGTAAATTATGGGATGAGTTGGCTGCATGGATTTTGTCTTACATTTGCAGGGATATGATGAAGATATTTCTCTATAATTCACCATGAATTACAGATCCGAGCACTCCACAGTCTCAGGAACACATGTGAAGGTCACTAAGCAAACTGTGGCAAAGGTTATTGGCTTACCTCGGACAAGAGAACAGTGGTATAGAAGAAGAACTTGACAACTAGATGTTATGAGGCAGTGCCTAGAGCTAGGAGAAGCTTTAGTAAAGAAAGGAACAGGATTTGACCACCGGTATTTACCTCATCCATGGGAAGATATGGTCGTTTTTGTTTATCAATACTTCACTTGTGAAGGTCACTATGGCACCATTTACATTCAACACATTCTCTTGCTCGACCATCTATGCCACAACCAATCAATCAACATGTCATATTTCTTATTTAGGACACTGCAAACAATGGCAATGCTGGTCTAAAGGGAGAAGAACCCTAGGGAGGTCATATCGCACCACGACCTTATCAAATTACTAATCGAGCACGCACTGCAAAAAATAGGCTGCACATGGAACAACATTGTGCAACCACCAATTTTCCTTAATGAATATGAAGTTGTTGCACTTCAGGCAGCCGAGCAGGTAATCCCTACACTTTCAGATCCACAAGAGACTAGGGATGCAACTCCTTTGCCAGTGAATGATGTGGCAGATACAGTAGAAGCAGCTACTGCAACTCCATAGAAGAAACCCAAGAGAAAAAGCAGGGCAAAAGTCTACCAGGATGCAACTCTGGTAGAAACAGACCGCAACTGTGATGTGGAAATAATGGCCAACAAACCACCCACAAAGAAACTTTGAAGGATTAAGAAAATGCAACCTCTCATGACGAAGAAATAAAGGACAAAACATGAGGCTGCAACTCAACGTAAGAAAAGAAGCACTGCCAAACCCAAGGAACAAGTCCAGGAGGAAGAACAGGAAACAGAGGAATTTGAACCCTCCCCTGCTACACAAAAATTAGAGGAGGATACTTACATGGACGCCCAATAGGTCTTGGATGACACATAAGAACTAGACTAAGGCACTCTTGGCGAAGGCCTCAGTGCTCTCCTGACAACATACTCAAATGAAGAATAAGTGGCAGCGTCCACTGACCCACGAGAACCAGTGGAGAAGCCTACTCAAGAACATGCTCCAACACAGGTAGAGGGCCTAGCGCAAGGCAATGGGGAACAAGAGGAAGAAGCCTATGTTATTTCACCAAAAATAGCAGAAATCACTTCTCTAGCACCATATCCCAAGCCTCAAGAGCTACAGGTAGAAAATCTAGAACAATCTGGAAAAACAGAAGATAGAGAGAACCTAGAAGTCCTCATTTTCATAACAGTGAGCATACTTAAAGGAAACAAATAGGAAATAGTGCCTCTTACTAAAACAACAAGAGGCACTCTTGATGAATCGAATGTTGCTACTCTGGAAGACAAGTAGGAAATGGAACCAAAGGCCCCTACTATCACACAAGAACTAGTAGAAGGACCTCTTGGGGAATGACCTACCAATTCACCAGAAGAACAAGGAGTATAAGAGGTCCCACCAGGAAATGACTCAGTTGATGCACCAGACCTTGGGCTATAGGAATCATAGACAAAGGTTGTTTCCTCAGAACAAAGGATCACTCCCAGATGCATAAGCATACCCCACTCTCTCCCTATTTATGCCTCTTTGGTGAGAGAAAACAAAATGTTGAGGGTGAAAAATTTAAATCTTAAGATCAATTTGAAAATGTTCAGTGAAGAGCTTGAAGAACATTAGGCACCTAAGAAATCAGGTTACCCTACAACAAGTCCTCTTACTGCAAGGGAACCCTTAATCGGCTCATAGGAAAGAGGTCAGCCTAAAGAGACAAAATAAGTAGTTTTCCATCCTACAGATTTTATGGTAATTGATAAAGCCACTCGGATAGAAACAAAGATAGAACAAAACAGAGAATTTTCAGCAAAAGAGGATATCATTGGAGACCCAAGGGTCACCCTGACTTCTTTGAACACCGAGTGATTGTGGTTGCATGGAGACATGCAACAGTTTGGGTTGGGGGAGATGACAGATGCATAAAATGGCATACTTTATGCACCCATCTATACATTTGTGCTTACCATTTTTTGTTAACCACTTCCCTCTTTGATACTTCCTTTATTCAGTTCACCTCACTTATCACTAAGGTATGAATCCTACCCCATGTGCCATTATTACATTATTTTTGCATAATTATTAGAAGGAACTTGTTACTTTCAGTTACTAATATTTCTACACAGGAGAATACAACAGTTGCAACACCTCTATGTTGCAACTCCAAGTAATGTAGTTTCAGGCGCAAACCAATGGATACAACTCAAGGTGCATTTGTGGTTGTTGCAACTCCATACAAATCATTGCAACTCCGAGCATGCTTTTCACTTACTGCGACTCCAAATAAATCTCTCCAACATAGCAGTCAATGATTTATCTTGCAGTCGGGAAGCAATATTCACGGGGAAAGGCGATAGAAGGCAAGTGGAAAATTAAAGGAGAAATTGGTTGCCTATCGAGTCAACACATGCCCAATTCCCACTAAAGTTTGATAGAATTTTTGTAACTAGATAAACAAAATGATTCCCATTGTTGTTCATCCGTTGCATTGTATAATTTTAGACAGTAGACATGTTGTGTAAGAACCTCAGCTTCCCTAGAGCTAGGGGGAGGAAAATATTCTAGCAATTACATTTTGTTGCTATTGTATCTTTCAGACTTCGGCAATACAATCTTTGTTCCTGCTTTCATTTACGTGTTGATGTATTGTTGATCGTGTGATTCTAGTTTCGTAGCTCAGTACCTCACCTAAGGGGGTATGGCCCCCTCCTTAGTCAAGTACTGCTTGTAACAATAAGAATAGAAATTAGCATTGTACTTTTGTTCAATTTAATTTATCGTTGTTTGCTTTCAATTGTTGTAATTCAAGATTCATAACTTTATTCACATATTGTAGATGTTTTTCTGATTTGATTCCATTTAGAACTATAGTATACTCTATTTGATTTTAGAATCGTTCTATCTTTCAGTTTACTGCAATTCTAGATGCACATAATAAAGTTGCAACTCATGTGTGGTTTGGTTTTCTAGTTTTAAACTATAATTCAGATTCATGTAGAATTACAACCATTGCTTTAACTTGTGCCTCTTTAGTCTCGATTATAACAGGGGTTTCGTTGTTGCAATTCACATTGTTGAATATCTTTTTCATGCTACAGCTTCATTGCTGCAACTCCGCTTGCAGCTACACTTTATTTTGCTTTCTTTCTAATTTCTAATAGCTTTAGTCTCTAATGGTTTGGAATTGGTATTGAAAGAACAACACTTCATTATCACAAAAAACACGATCTTCATCGTACTCAAGCAAGTCACCAATATATCATAACATAAGTTTCAATTTCCACAAGTGTGATTTTAATTTTCAAGTGTGATTTCAATTTCTACAAGTGTGGTTTTAATTTCCACAAGTGTGATTTCGATTCTCGCAAGAGTGATTTCCAATTTTACAAGTGACTTCCATTTCCTTCCTGAACGGTATTTGCTTTCCTGCAACTTAGGCCATAGCATAGTCTAGTGACTTAATCAAAATATTTTGAATCTTTGAATTGTGACATTAAAGTGCTACACTGTCATAGTAAAAACATCACTCTTCTTGCATAAATTGTGCACGACAGTTCGCAAGTTCCGTACAAGCCCTAGATTGATAATTAAATGTATAACTCTTCATTTGCTTACCAAGTTAATTAGAAATTAATTGAAAAGTCCATCACAATTGCTTCTTCTTGTATTTGCATTGGCCCAAAAATATAACACTACAATTGGAACTGAACACACACATCGAACCATGATGGGGTCTCAACCTCTAGAAACTTGAGAGATCTAGCTCAGTTGGATATCTACGTGTAAAATATTTGCATCGAAGACAAAGTTCTCCTTGACATAGTATTTGCATATTCTTGGTTTTTATTGGCCTTATTACTATCAATCATTTAATATAATAGTGTAATGTTACACTTGTAAAAAAAATGTCATATAATGTTTAATTGTAGTTATGCAAAATCATTTATTTTTTGTTGTGATTGCAAAACTTATTATATCATTTAATGATCTAGAATGTTTAAGTCTTTTTCAAAGTGAGTTCTGTGTTGACCATCCAAATGCTCCTAATCCACCTCCTCTACTCACTCTTGCAACTCCCATTGTTCAACCTATGGCTTGGCATGATAACGTTGTTGTTCTCAAAAATTTCTTGTTTTGATCTTAGATTGTGTCTTGGTATGAACCACCAATCCATGTGCAACCCATCCAGGTAAAAACCACTTTGTTGTAGTATTTCGGAAAACATGAGGCTCCTTATTTTCATCCCACATATTTTTGGAGTTAATGGATAGTAACCCACTATCACGATCTTCCTTTACATTACTTTGGTCAAAGCCATCCCACAATTTGCACCTAAAAATAACACATTGGAATAATGAGAAGTCCACTTGCATGATCTCCTGTATCTTTTTGGCGTAACCTAACTTTCCTTCTATTGAGTTCTGGTCATGGTGGTTAGTATGAATAGATTGGTTGAACTTTATCTCCACTCCATAGTCATGTATGAGATGTCCATTGTTGGAATCCTTAGTGTGAAAATGATGTCCATATGCTTACATTTATGGGAACAATTGCACCTATAAAAATGCAAACAAAGGACAATGTATATGTCTAAGAACTCAAGTAATAAAAGCATGAAACATGTTATAATTCAAATGTGCATTATAAATTGAACAATTGGCATAGAGATATTATTACAAAGATGTTGCACTCTATCCTTGTTTTTACTGCATCATCTTCACCTTGCAGGTGATGGTTAGATGTACCATATTTCTCTATGATCTAGTTAACCACGCATTGTTGGGACTAATCATTGGCATATTTTATTTTAAATGATCGAGATAAGACATGCCTCTATCATTCAACCATATAAGATATTTCCCCTTGTTATCCCGTTTTCTCTCTTGCCTTCATATAATGCAAACCATGGTTGCATTTCCTTTGTGTTGTAAATAATAAACTTATTAATGGCATCATTTTTTTAACTCACTAATGTATTCATGATATCAAAACAAATTGTATGAGATCAAATCAATATTATCAAGTCTAGTATAATAGAAATTTAACAAAAGATGTGTTATTTACTCTTTATCATGTAACTTTTTATGTTGGTTTGGAGTCGCCTTGTTGGGTATGTGTTATATTCTTTGCATGACCAAACCTAGTGTTTGCATTGTGCTAGGTGCATGGGGGTTTGTAGGGGTGGCAAGAGCCCCTTGTGCGGGGGTTCGGGGGTATCAACCCCGAAATTTATTTTTTGGTGGTCTTTGCATCCGTTTTTTAGCAATTTTTCAACACATGGTTTTTGTCGATGGTTTTCTAATTATGGTTAAGGAGTTAGGGTTGTTGACTAATTCGAGTCAATGGATTAGGGGTTTTGGATGCTGCAATATCGCATATATTGTATTATAAATAATGAAGAAGGAAGATGAATAAAAATATTAGAGGTGTGGCTCTAAACAAGTTATTGGTTTTCCAAGTTGGGGTTTCCAGGGTAAAATCTCAGTGTAATGTGTGTGTGTGTGTGTGCGCCATTGTATCTTTTCTATTTTTATTAAGAATTCAAGATCATTGAATGTAGGTTCTCCATTTGAATCATATAATTATGCAATTCCCTTATCCTTCTCTATTTCATATACCCTAGGCCAATTCATTGATGTCATTGTTTCAATTCTCTATGTTCTCTCTAGTTCACCATTTAAAGTAGATGTTGCTCTTCTATAAGGGTGTTTTTTTGGGAGGAATATCCTTGAGTGATACATTAGATTTCATAGGTTGTCAAACCACCTAGCCTTTATAAAAGGTCTATGGCATATACATCCATGATACCCTTTTGTTACAAGACCTATGATGTTATTGTGTACAAAAAACATGAGTGCCAAAGAAGATAGTTACGCCAAATTAAGCATGCCAAATAACATCATGGATATAAACAAATCAATCAACATGCTTACTAGAGAAAACTCCTAATCTGGATAATCATATGTGGTGTAGCACATATGTCATACAACATAAAATACCTCTCCATTGGTATGGGTTATGTTTTCACATACCAATATACCTTCCCATAACTGCTTCAATTCATCGATCAATGGTTGGAGGTAGACATTGATTATTTTCATTTGTCTTCTCCCATGAACTATGAGGGCCAACATATGATGTTCATTCTTCGTGAACAATCATTGGGGGATTTTATGATTGATCACTATCACTTGCCAAATAGAATAGTTAGTGTTTTGGAGGGAATATGGGTTAACTCTACCCATGGCTATGCTTAATCGAAGGATTTATATTTCATCCATGAATTTATCTAGCCATGTACTCTCTATATGCTTCATGGCTATTGAGTTCAATGGGATCCAATTAACTCATAACTCACTTGTAAGGCATGCCATCCCTACGACATGGATAATTCTTTATAATGAAATAACCTTTGAATCCTTGGGATTATAGGCACATGCCTCAATATCTTATGGGGAGGATAATTTTTACCTTATGTTTTTAAGTTATGATACCTATCATGCCTACATAGTTGATGTTGATTTTTCATAAGAGATGATATTGTATGTGAATGAATGAATATCTTATTACAATGATGGGTGTTCTATATATAAAGAACATATGGTGACCATGGTGACCATCCATGAAGAGATGCGTCCCTTGGGTAATAAATATATTTATACTTTATGTTATATATATATATATATATATATATATATATATATTATTACAATAATAATATTGCTTCATAATTAATAATCTCATTATTAATTATCAATCTAGTAGAATGTCTTTTCAATGCTGCCCAAACATCAACACTCCCTCTCACCGAGGGAAACATTCTACATTATGCCAAGATTACCTGTGGGTAGCTCTCAAATAGCTTCAACATGTCACCATGACATCCATTACCTCGCAATGCATATGTACTTCATCATGTGCACCCTTGTGACTTCACAACCAATTCATCCAAGGCCTGTGGGTAGTTCTCAAATAACTACAACATGTCCCCATGACATACACTACCTTACAATGCATCTATACCTCATCACGTGCACCCCTATGACTTCATAGCATGCATCCAAGGCCAGTGGGTAGCTCTCCAATAGCTACAACATGACATCATGAGACTATCCAGTTTCCCATAGAAAACTTGGATATCTTATGCATGACATCCAATACCCTGCAATAACATCTATACCTCGTCTCTTCAACATGCATCTAGGGTCGGTGGGTATCTCTCCAATGGCTACAACATGTCATCATGACATCCACTACCCTGCAATAACATCTGAAGCCATCACTCCTTTTAAAGAGGGACTACGTCGAGCTTGTCCCTAAAGTACTCAAACTTCGTCCTTGACAATGGCTTTGTCAGCACATCCACAACCTTCTCATCGATAGCCACATATTGGAGCCTCACTGCTCCCTTCTGCACCATATTGGAGCCTCATTTCTCCCTTCTGTACCAAGTGTCTAGCAACCAAGTGTCACTTCCATGAGACACAGACTCAAAGTTTAATCCCACACGAGCTCACATCCATTGACTGTTAAACATGCAAATATATACATCCTTAGATATCCATAGTGAAACGTGACTTCACCCCATGCAACCAAGGTCTGTGGGTAGCTCTCAATAGCTACAACATGTCCCTAGAACATCCACTTCCTGCGATGCATCAGTATCTGATCATGTGCACTCATGTCTCAGTGCCAGCCCTCAAATATCCATAGTGCAACATGACTTCACCCCATGCAACCAAGGTTTGTGGGTAGCTCTCAATACCTACAACATGTCCCTGGGACATCCACTTCCTGTGATGCATCAATACTTGATCATGTGCACTCCTGTCTTAGTGCCAACCCTTTTTCATGTTGGATGAGAACACTTAGTGCCAGCCCTTTTTCCAGTATGAGACCAAATAACCGAGACAAAAGTTCTTGAAGCCACACTGCTACTGCACATGCTGCCAAATACTTAGCTTCATCCGTACTTAGCGCCACACATGACTACTTCCTACATCCAATGGAGCCTCCTGCTCCTTACTGTAGTACCCAACTCCCTCTGGAACTAACTTTATGGCTCCCTCTTGAGCATTGAATATCAACTGAATCTTCAACCTGCTAACTTCATCACTTGTCCTCCAGAACAAGTCTCGTCATCCTCTTCTTATAGGTCTTACCTACAAATCAAATTCAGTCCAATAGTCATCAATTTCTGAAGCCACACTGCTTCACGCCTTGCTGCACATGCTTCCACATACTCTACCTCAGTCATACTGAGTGCTACACACCACTGCTACCTATTTCTCCATGAAAACATATTGGAGCTTAGACTGAAGCAATATGTCGAAGTACTCTTCCGATCAAGAATAATTTCGGCCCAATCTGAATCTGAATATCCATATAACCTGAACTCATGGTCTGTCACATACCATCTACCTGTATAAATTTAGTCTCTGAAGTCATGTCCTGCAACAACATCATATTTGGTACCAAAGGTGTATCCATTGCCTTGCATCTTCACCTTACATAGTAAGTCCAAACATTTAACCTCTAGTATAGTTGTACTTTTCTGCATGCTTCCTTCACCATCGAATCAATCTTGTCCTCCATGTAGTCACCAATGCAAATAGAATCAACATTGCATTTCCACATGAGACACCTA
The DNA here is from genome assembly GCA_032191745.1 of Picea mariana. Classification (NCBI taxonomy): domain Eukaryota; kingdom Viridiplantae; phylum Streptophyta; class Pinopsida; order Pinales; family Pinaceae; genus Picea; species Picea mariana. The sequence goes on along the minus strand of JASDQU010738514.1, from coordinate 31,745 downwards.
TCCCATGCTTTGCTTTTCTCCAGCACTTATCTCTCTTATTTTCTTGGGCTCTCCTATGAGGGAGATAAGCACGGTCCTACTCTGATACCATGTTGATTTTTCATAAGAGATGACATTGTATGTGAATGAATGAATATCTTATTACAATGATGAGTGTTCTATATATAAAGAACATATGGTGACCATGGTGACCATCCATGAAGGGATGCGTCCCTTGGGTAATAAATATATTTATACCCTATATTATATTATGCAGAAACAAGCAAAAAGAGAAAGAGCAAACCTATTGCCCACGACAAGGAAGTTCCTAAGGAAATTGAAGAAGAAGAGAGGGAATTCCATCACTCCCCACAAAGAGAATTTTCATCTCAGCCTACACCTGAACTAGAGAAAGTTCCTTCATCGGCCAAAACCACAGCCAAAAGGGGGAAAAAATTACATTTTCCTTCACCTGCTGCAACAACTAAGACCAGAGTTAAGAGGCATTTTACCATATCATCAACCCGCAAGGAATTTGTTGAAACATAAGTCATACCCAAGGCTTCAGTCCCAAAGAAAGTTAAAGGTAAAATTGACATTGTTGGGAAACCTATTGAGGTCATGACCAAAGCTTATGTTCAGAAGAAAGACAAAGGTAAAGGTGAAGCTACTAAGAATCACGTTGAAGTCATAAACATCAGCACTCCCCCTGATAATCCCACCTTCAAGAGATTGATCAGACAACTCAAGGATGCAAGGAAGGAAGTTGCCCGTTTGAAGGGAGAAATATTGACTAAGAGGAGGAAGATGAAGGAGCTCATGGACATGTATAATGAAACCCTTGATTTGGCTAGGTTTACAGCAAGAAGATTCTTGTCTCTCCATAAGCAACTTAAGACTTTGTACAGGAAAACCAAAAGCATACATTCACAAAATAGAAAGCTCAAAGAATAATTGCAGCCCTTCAAGGATGATCTAGCCCAGAGGAATTTAAATGTTCTAGCACAAGCTGCAATAGAGAGAAATGCCCCTGCAAAAGAAAGAAATGTTGTTGTGATAGAGGGAAGTTCTCCTACAACAAGGAGGAGTGCTAGACTGAGAAGAAAAAATGGAGAGTATGACAGATCCATGTTTGATGGTGATTAGTTTTTGCAAGCTTGAAGTGTTAAGGGAAATATTATATTTTCACCTACTGGAGGCATCTACAAGCTCATAATCCATCTACTAGGACTTTTTGGGTTTTTGAGGATTCTTTGCATGACATAGAAAAAACACATAGATTTCGTAGCGCCTAGCACTACGGAATCATCCACGCAGACTGTTCTGTAGTTGCGCTACCGAAGGCTCTACATAATCACCTAGCTAGACACAGAGTGGCAGTTTGCTACAGAAAGTCGTTGCAGAACAATGTTACAAGAAGGCGCTACAGAATCTGCTACTGAATGTGCTATGGAATCGATTGCACAACAGTTTTACAGAGGTTGGCACTACGAAATCGGCTGCACAAAAATTTTATAGAGGCTGGTGCTACGAAATTGGTTGCACAACAGTTTTACAGAGGTTGGCGCTACAGAATCTGCTAGCAGTTGCACTACGAAATGATGCTACAAACCGGTTGCTACAATCAACGGTTTTGAATTCATTGCCTCCTCTTAGCTTTGATGATTTGGAGGGAACCAATGATCAATAGGTGGTAGATGGAGCTCATCACATGGGCTTGGAGGACACATGGCACTAGAGAAGATGCACCCAAGCAACAACAAGTCGTGTCATTCATATCTTGTTAGAGTTGTTGCCAACATGCTCCTTGATTCTAGCAGTCTATTAGATCCACTTGTACAGATGTTAGATTAGTAGTTTTTTGTGGACAATCCTAGGATAGGAAGGCCAGCTCACATCTCAAGCTATTATCTATTGTTTTGATTATAAATACATCAAAATAATGTTATGTTGGGTTCGAAGGGTTGAGCAAAGCTCCCTATTTTGTAATATTTTGACTAAACAGAGTTGTTCTCTGGTTTATGTATGAGACCTGAGATATTTTAATTAATGAAAGTCAGCCTCTTTTCATCATCTTGTTTCTTCTTACTCTGAATGCTCATTATTGGATGATCTTTATGAGATGTTATGGTTGTGTTATAATGGATGTTTGATTATAGTGTTGCTATAAATGTTTTTCGGTGTTTTAAATTTAGATCAAGAAGTTCTTGTGACTGATTTTTTCTTCACCTAGCTGTTAGAAGGCCTGATGATTATAGCAAACCTATCCACCTTCCTCACCAAGTCTTCCATCTACTCACTTTAATTCTCAAACCACTGACCGAAGTTAGTTAAAACCTCATTTTCTTATGCATACTAGCCTAGACGTTTTGTGTTAAAACATTGCTATGTTGAGTTTTGTACATTTGACCTTCTATCATTAATCTATATTCACAAACCTATTTGATGGGTGTTGGGCTTATCATCTTGCAATCTGAGGGTGAATCTCAGTGCTAACAAATATTATAAGTAATAATATTTCTTAATAATTAATAATCTCATTATTAATTATCAATCTAGTAGAATGTATTTTTGATGTTGCCTAAACATCAACACTTGACATATCAATGTGTCCATGCATTCACCTTAGTAAAGAATACAATCATTTGAACAAGTCTTATATGGTACATACTCAACACCCAATCTTTTCAACAATTGTTTTCCCTCTTCATAGTTACCAGGGAGGACATTATCACTTGGAAGTACCTTATCTTTTAATAACCTAAAATTAGTGACAAATATAAATATGTATTGTCATTAAGCATGCCTGAAATCCCTTTTCTTTGTTGTTTGTGTGCTAAGATTCTTTAAATATTGGTGACTTGTGGTTAGTTACCTTAGTAGTGCTGACAAACATATGTCTGGAATATGATACATTGTTTTCAAGTTGTATAATAACATGGTTGTCCCTAGTTAGGTAGACCTTAATCAATGTCCAAAGAGAGGGGTGATGAAAACATATTTCAAGGCTTCAAAGAGGGTATTGACGAGATAAACATTGTCCTCGAGCTAATCTTGTCGGAATGCATTTAACAACATTCCCTCCAAGCCATGGGATATCTTAGAAGTAATCATCCATACCAAATTTTGCATCATTTTTTTCATCCTCAACATTTGAAGATATAATGCTACTATAGATGTTATGAATTGGTGACTCAACGCATAGTGGAAATTGAATAAATGGTTGATCCAACCATGCTTGTATGCTCACTCTATGAGTTATGCTCATTTAGCAACCTTGTCGCTATTTAACATTATAGTGAGGTGCAACAATGGCTGATAGATAAGTTACTTGTCCTATGAATTTTGATTCCAAAAATATTGAACATTAAATTAATAATATTAATAAATGCAATGCATTTAGTATGTTCACACGTTAGCCCAAACATTTATTAAAAGCATGTAAAAATTTCCCAATACACATGAAACCGACCACTTTTGAAAACAAATGTCAAATTAAGCAATAAATTTACATTAATTCCATTGAAAATCCAAAAATACAATTGGTTAATGGTTCTTTTCTCACGTCTTAATGGGGCATCTACAAGTAGTCCAAATGCAAGCCACCTTTGATGAACGGTTGATGGTTTATGAAACTTATAGTTTGTTAATAATTCATCACATGAGACATCCTCATATTATATGCATAACAACAATTATTGATGCATTCCTTTTCATATAGAATTATTTCTCATTGGAGTGTTCCTCAAATGAACAAATTGCATTAAACAATGAGCACTTACAACTATTTATGAACCCTACAATTGCCATGAGTGCATGGACTACCATTGATATATAACATGATCTTCCTATCAAAGTTTTTGGAATCATAATCATGCATGCACATACTATGCATGGAAATGCTATGATTTTATTTAACAATATTCAAGTAATTAGACCAACTATAAAGAGTACCACAAAATGACATAAGTGCTATTAACTATTTGGGAAGAATGAACACATGTGAAAGGACAAACAACTCAATATTTGGAACATTTGTTTTAGGCTCGACAATCATGTTATTTTTTTCTCATAAGAAAAAAAAACTACTATATTCATAAAGGGATATACATGTTGTTGTCTTTCATATGCAGCCTTGGTAGGCTTTCTTCCAGTTATCTACTTCTTATACCTCTTCTACTGCATAAACATGCCTTTTAAGACCTTTTACAAAAACTTTCCACAAATTGTTCCATCTGTTCAAAAAACATTTGCAGCCTTCCAAAAAGAAAAACAAGCATTCTTTAGAGGCTAAATTCCATTGCCTCGGTTTATGTTCCTTCAAAGAAATCATAAAAATCGAAAGCTCCTTTTTGCAGCCGCAGGGATTCCTTTGAGAGTTCATGTACCTTTGTGTTTATCTCCCATAGAATGTATTGAAAAAAAAGCCATTCGAAATCTCTGAAAGTGAGCATGATGTCTCTTAGTATTGATTCCAGCCTAGGATTCTGGATGTTGTTGAGGCCCCTTGCTCAATCGATCACCGGCTTGGAATCACCAAACACTTGTAGCTTTGTTAGATTTTTTTCTTTGGCAATTTTCAAAAGAGTCCAAAGTGCTATCGGTTCGGCTCTATTGTTTGTTCCACCTTCTAGCGAATATCTGATATGGATGTAGTGGCTATGACTGATGAACAGAACCACCCTAACTCTACATGAAGGAGGATGTCCTTGGTTGACCCCATCAAAAAAGCCACAATGGATGGTGTAATCGATGGGAGGGGGACTATAAAACGATGGTTGCTTGTCCTGAGCTCTGTCTTCAATTCTTCTGCATGACTGATTGAAATTTCCACAGTCACTTCTGGGGGAACAGTCTTATCTTTAAAAACAACATCGTTTCTTGCCCACCAAATGTTTGTGATCATGATGCCTGGAAAACATGCATATAAGGTTGTTGTTCTATCTTAAATCCAAGTTCTAAAACAATCTTCAAGAGATCTCTAGTCCCAAATAGCCTTGGTTTTTAGCTAGTCTTTTATTATCTGCACAACCTTTCCTGCATAATGGTTTCTTGATTTTCCTTGCATAGAGGGCATCTGCTAGGTCCGCACCATCCTCTCCTAAGGAAATTGTCCCATGTTAACAGTTTATTGTTTAGAGCTAGCTAAAGTGTCACTTTACATCTGGGAGGAACCTTGATTTTCCACAAGGGCTTCCACCACCACTTCGAGTGTGTCACGGAGCTTTCTTCTAGCCAGGCTTTATAGCCTAATTTGACCATGTAAGAGTTGTTCTACGGGTTTTTTTACCAACAGAGGGAATCCTCGGACTCTCTATCCAGGGAAATGAATTTTTCACATAACAAGGAAATGAAAGAGTTTCATTCGTCCCATAGATCTAGGGGGAGATCTATGAAGTCTGCATTTTTCCATCCCCTTCTTCCTCGAATTTGGGGAAATCCAATGTTGAGGTCACTCACGAAGAAGATGTTTTTATCTTTGAGGAACATAAGTAAGGGAGGGGAGAGTTTGTAATTGTTTCCATCTCCCAGCCATGGATATTCTCCCAGCCTCACCCTTTCCCTGTTTCCAATGTGCCAAACAGTGGAGTTACCAACAAGGGGTAAAGCTTGTACAAGTGCTTTCTAGACAATTGAGCCTTTAGGGGATTTCAATGGTTTCTGGAACCATTCAGAAATAGACAAAGTAGGAAAGTACTTGGAGTTCATAAATCTTACCCATAGTGTGTTTCCCAGGGTGAGACGCCATAGGTTCCTTCCCACTAAGGCTCGAGCAAAAAGTGTTAAGTTTTTTAGACCCCAACCCCCCATTTCTTTAGGTGCAATGATTGAGTTCCATTTGACCAGAGGGATGCCTCCAAGAACATTTTTTCCCTTCCATAGAAAGCGAAAACTTAGGAGGAGAATATGATATAGGACTCCTTTGGGGATATCAACTATTGAATTCTAGTAAACATGAATTCCTTTTAGGACTTCTTTAATTAGTACTAGTCTTCCTCCTCCAGAGAGGTGTCTGTTGACCCAGACGACTATGCGGGCCTCGACCTTTCTTATTAACCAACCCTAATATTCTTTTCTAAATTGTATGGTTTTAAGTTAAAACCCAGATACTTGAGTCCTTCAGAGTGATGTTTCCTTGGGGCAGGAAAAGTAATGGCAATGGAGGCATCTTCTTCATTCTCACAATGATTAAGAAGTAGACATGAATTTTCCATGTTTATTTTCATTCCCGTGGTGCTGCAGAAGAGGTTTAAAATATCCTTAAATGCATTCAGATTCCTTTGAGAACTAACGAAGTTGTAGAAGATATCATCTATGAATAAAAGGTGGGTAATTGATTCTGATTCAGAGACTACAATTCCTCTTCAGAGGCCCTTAGACCTTGACTCCTTTATCAAATAATTGAGTGCTTATGCTATGATCGGGAAAAGAAAGGGGGTAACCCTGATGGAGACCTCTGGAAGCTTTGAAGAAACTAGATGGGGCTCCATTGATAAGGATGGAAAAGGAGGCACTTTGGATGCATCCCATTATTCGATTGACAGTTTTTAAGCTCGTGCCCATTTGGATTAGGACCGGGTGCAAGAAAGTCCAATTTAGTCAGTCATACGATTTGGAAAGGTACGATTTCAAGATGGCATCCTTGAGATTTATTTTCTAAAAAAAGTGGAGCACTTCCTAAGCAATGGCTACCACATCGTGTATCTGTCTATTGTGTAGGAATCCAAATTGTTCTTCCCCAACGATTTCACTTAGCATAGGTCTAAGTCTCCTAGAGATGATCTTGGTGATTAATTTGTAGATGACATTGCAGCATGCAATCGATCTATAATCTTCAAAGGAAGAAGAGAATTGTTTCTTTGGGATGAGACATAGAAGGTGGCATTGAGAGGACCATTAATTATTCCTTCCTTTTGTGATTCTCTTACCACTAGTAGCTAATCATCTTTTAGAAGGTCTTAAAAAGCTTTGAAAAATTCCACCGTAACGTTGTCTAGGCCTTAGATTTTTCCATTCTTCATGGAAAACAACACCACCTTTAGTTTTGGTTGCGTCACTTCTTCCTCTAAGGAAAGGCTCATTTCTTCAGAGTAGGCGTTAGAGAATTTTCCCACTACCTCCAGGATTTCTTGGATGGGGCATCCCGGGGGGGCTTAAAAGAGATTCCTAAATAAATTTACCCTGAGTTTTGCCTTGTCCTCAAAGGAATCAACCACATTCCCTTGTTCATCTTTGATTTCCTAGATTGTGTTGAGCTTTCTTCAATAGTTCAGAAATTGGTGAAAAAACTTTGTGTTATTGTCTCCTTCTTTTATCCAAAGAGCCTTACTCTTGATAAACCATTCTTGATCCTATGTCTTAAGCCACTTGGCACATTTATCCTCCAATTTTCTTAATTATGTTAACTTTGCAGTAGTAAGGGGGGAGTCCTCCAAGAATCTGAGCACCTCGACTAATTTCTCTTTAGTGTCCCGAATGTGTCGAGATCTCTTGGACTTCCATGAAGGGAGCAAATTATTTATGGCGTTTTTCAAATTTTTGAGATTTGTTGAAAAATGCACCATGAGTGGAGCATGATTCAGGGGCGAAAGCTTGGCCCATGAGGAAAGGACCAAATTCTTGAAATCTTTCTCTTCCAACCAAGATTGGAAGAATTTAAGGGGTGAAGGGGGGAACTCAAAACCCGAGGTCCATTGTAATGTGACAGGTAAGTAGTCTGAAATGCCTCCCACCTCTACTCCTGATCTGAAATTTGAGCCCTATTTTAGTAGGGCTTTGTATACTAAGAAGCAATCTAATATATTTACAACTTCCATGTCCCCGATTCTGAAACACCGCCAAATAGGGGAATTTTTTATAGGTTCGATGTCCACCAGGTTGGCCTTCTCAAAAAATGATTGAAAAAACCGCTTTTCCTATCAACCCTGGGGTGTGCACCCCAAACCTCCCGCAGGGAGAGGGTAAGATTTAAATCCCTTCCCCCCCGCGCCACAAAAAAAGGGTCACCGAAAAAGCCTGCAAAGACCAAATCCTCCTAAAACGAGGTCCTATTAGAATACAGACTGTAAATATTCACCACTGAGAAGGTTAAATAATTGTTATGGTGTTTTGATTTGATTGAAATTGTAGAGCGACCAACAAAAGAGGACAGAGCCTGGAAATTTGGGCTCCATTCAGTGAGTAGACCTCCAAAGAAACCTGAGGTGTCAATTGTGTTGAAGGACCAATTCTGAAGCAAAGGTCTGAAGGTTTCTCTTCTTTTCTCGCCAAAGCACGTTGTCTCTTGGATGAGGATTGCTTGGTTTTAGGCTGTGGAGCAATCTTTAGAGGGCTATCTTCTTAGGGGAACCCCCCACCCCACGTGCGTTGAAAGAGAGAAAGATCATTTTTCCATTGTCAAAAGGGGATTTTCTTGCTCTAAGGGCCCTTGTGATGGTTGCTTGAGTGCCTTTGCAAATTTCCACAACTGCTCTCTCTTTTGTTTTCTAGATGAAGGTTTTTCTACCTACCTGAGTGAGAGAGGGAAGGTTAAGAGACAAACCTCCAAAGGAGGGGGCAGTCTCCCAGGATTTAGACCTCAAGGCATATATGTTACCCCGAGCTGAAAGGGGTGCTTCAGGTAAGGAAGGGAGAGATTGAGAGGAGGGAGAGGAGTCATGAGCGGGAGAAGAGGGAGCCTGAGAAGGGGAGGAGGGGGGTGGCACCATCAAGGGAGCTTCTAGGGGAAGGGGAGAGGGAGAGGGAACTCTTGCATGGTCAGCTTCATGTGCCTCTGGCTGAGCTAAGGGAGAGGAGAAGGAAAGGAGGTTAAGAGGGTAAAGAGAGGACCCAGGAGAAGGGGGAGGGCTTGAGTGAAAAGAAGGAGCCAACAATAAAATATAAGGAAGAGGTAGAGAAGGGGTTTTGGGGAACATACATGAAGCATGAGATTGGGAAACCAAGTCACCTAGCGCTTGACTGGAGAGGACCTCTTTTTTAATATCAAGGTGACAAGCTTCATTCTTGCCTTCCACCGAACCGACCTCCATTGATTCCTACTTTTTTATTGTGGACTTGGTTTTCCACTTACTTGCATGAGATTGTTGCAGCACGACAATTCTGGATCACTGAGAGCATATGTGTCCAATTTCATGGCATCCATGGCACCTGAAGCGTAGTCTCCAATAATCTACCTTATGGTGCCAATTAATTTCAACATAAACCAGGTTAATGTTACCTACTAAACCTTCTCTGACATCCACTTCGACCAAAATCCAAGCCCACCTGCGATCTTTTTTTGAATTCGAATTGGGTTCAAGTTTTGCAAAAGATCCCAATTTCTTACCGATGGCGTCTAGTGCTTTCCTAGACCAAAGGGCCATAGGAAATCCGACAATATTGCCCATACTTTCATTACCACCGTAGATTCCTTAAGGGGGTCAAAGTCCACCGACCAGGGTTTCAGGGACAAACCAGACGGGCCCAAGACTAGCTCTATCTACGGATTTCATCGCAATCATCATCTAAAATGAGAGAGAAAGAGATCCAACTTCTAAACATGATGTGTGTCTTAGGGACTTAACCAATTAAAGGTTTCCAATGGTTCAGCAACCAGCATGTTAGGGCATTTTCTCCCGGATATTTTCCATTAAACCTTTCAACCAGAGTCTTCCCCAAGAGTTGGGGGACGTTGTTGAGGGGAATGTCATCTCCTACAACCATTTTACCAAGCCCCCTTTTTCCTTAATACATCAAGCTGAGAATTTTTGGGTCAGGATGCCACTGCCAAAATCACCCTTCTCTTCCTTTGTTTGTGTGTTTGCAGAGGAGAAAAATTTCCTGAGGGAGGAGAATACACAGGCTTGCGAGAGGAGGAGAGAAAGTAGTAGGGGGAGGGAGGCCAAGAGCATGAAGGGATTCCATGTGGAAGGGAGGGAGAGGCATGCTTGAGAAAGCCAGAGCCACGAGGGAGCAGTGAATGCAAGGGCATGTAAGAAGTCGGGCGAGAGTTTTAGAGTGAGTCCAAAAACTCATCTTGGGACACGAAGGCATAGGGGCCTGGGAGGGAGGCCTCGAAGTCCACAGCCTCTGAGTCGGAGGCCATCATGTATCCTGGTCACGTGGAAGGCACATGGACCTCACCTGAGAGAGTGCAGAGACGATGATGGGGATGTGACCAGAAGCAGGGAACGAGAGCCAGGAAAAGGAGTATGGGAGCCTGAAAAAGGAGGCCTGGAAAAGGGTGTGGGAGAGGGGTTGGGGAGCGGGAGGGGATGGGCTTGCAGCCCCTACCCAGGGTTCTATTCCTCAAAATACATTGCACAGGAGGCTAGACTACAGCAAGAGAAGCTCCCCTGACAATCATGTAATTATTGCCACAAAAGGAGAATTTCATCCCAATATTAGGCACATGCAGGAAAGATGGCCAAGCAGTATACAAAGCATAATTATAATAGATTTGGTATTTACTTTGCATTTGGTAGGAAGAGATAAGTCCTCACCACCCCCTAACATTTGAACTGACCTTGGTGTGTGCTTGGACATTGTTGCTCATAATTTGTACAACTTTTTGGACCTCCTAGTAGATATTCTGGGTAGTATTAATATTGTACTTTGTCTCACTATAACTCTCAATTGACTTAACAAAAGGAGATAGTTTGGAATTATTATCATTGATGTCAAAGGATTAATGTTGTCATTATTATCATATTACGACATTACAATGCACACAACATTTCCAAGATTGGTATATGTGTGTGTGTGTGTGTTTACATGTATATTAAAAAAGGGGTGCATGTGAAAAATGGATGAGCAAAGATTGAATATCATTCCAAAAGGGAAGAGTTGTGAAATCAGTTTCAGGTCATCTTGGCATTTTCGCGATAACTTATGTTCTATAATGTTTTATACCTTGAAATTTTGAAGATATGGACRAGAGATCTCAGTCTATATGTGATAAAAATTTCAGATGTTGGTTTGATACACTTTTGGAGATATTCCTTGTGTAAGTTAGGGTTCTTGAATGCTCCTGAAATCTGTTTCAAACATGTAAACTTGGCATTTTCGCTATAAAWTATTTTCTGGGATGTTTTAGACGTTGAAATTTTGAATGGATAGAGGAGAGATCTTTGGTTATATTTGATAAAAAAAAAATCAGATGTTGGTTCTCTATAATTTCGGAGATATTCCTTGTGGAAGTTAGGGTTCTTGACTGCTCTGGAAATTAGTTTCAAATAGGTCAATTTGGAATTTTCACTATAACTTCTTTTTTGGGACTCTTCAAACTGGGAAATGTCTACAAAATAGAGGAGACATATAGAAGTAGCTCACGTAAAAAATTGATATTTTGGTTCGTTGTACTTTCTAAGATATGCTCTGTGGAAATTAGAGTTTATGAATGGTTCTGAGATTAGTTTCAAACAAGTTTGTTTGACATTTTCATTATAACTTCTTTTCTGGGACTCTTCAAACTCTGGAATTTTTACAGAACATATGAAACATATAGAAGTACATCAGGTAAAAATTTAGGATGTTGTTTTGTTTTACTTTATCTTATATGCTCTTTGGAAGTTAGGGTTTCTGAATGGCCATGAGATCAATTTCAAATAGGTCAGTTTGACATTTTCACTTCTTTTATGGGACTCTTCATACTATGAAATTTTTACAGAACAAAGGAGACGTACAGAAGTACCTCAAGTTAAAATTGCATATGTTGGTTCACTGTACTTTTTGAGATATGCTCTGTGGAATTTAGGGTTTCTGAATGGTCATAAGATCAGTTTCAAACGGGTTGGCTTGGAATTTTCACTACAACTTCTTTTATGGGACTCTTCAAACTATGAAAAATTCATAGAAAAAGGAGATATACAGAAGTACCTCATGTAAAAATTTCAGAATCAAATTTGCAAAATTGGGTACGTGGCATGTTGTAAAAGTTTGTTCTTGGGAAGAGGCCCAAAACAACAAGTTTTGGGAAAGTTACCATTTGGAAATTCAAATTTTGGTCGTACCTGGTAAAGGTATAAGTAGTGAGCAGACCCGGTGAAGGAAAAAAACAGTTAGCAAACTTCGTGAAGGTAGTAGTTGTAAGTAGATCGGGTGAAGGTAGAAGCAGCAAGCAAACTTGGTGAAAGCAGAAGTGGCAAGTAGACTCAGTGAAGGTTGGTGTAGCTCACACAAAGAGATTGGTGTCTCTTTCTAAGTTGGTGCTTAGTGGTGAGGATTGGTGTCTCCAGTATATTGGTGTCTATGAAATTATGTAAGATTAGGTTAGTGTCGCTCAAACAAATATATTGGTGTCTCTTGCTAAGTTGGTGCTTAGCGGTGATGATTGGTGTCTACGAAGATCTGTAAGAGTAGGTTGGTTCCTACCAAGATTTGTACCAGTGGGGATTGGTGTCTCCACTAGGTTGGTGCCTCAAAATATTTGTAACAGTAGGTTGCTTCCTACAAAGAATTATAAAGAGATTTTTTGTGGTTTTCTCCCGAAAGGGTTTCCACATAAATCTTGTGTTCCATGTTCTACAGTTAATAGATCTCATATGTGATTGTTTTCTTATGGTTGATAAATGTTTCAAAAAGTAAGAAA
>JASDQU010738514.1:0-19002 GCA_032191745.1 Picea mariana | reverse complement strand
TTGGGGTTAACATAATAGGAAATTGTGACACATCAAGGATTCACCTTTCACCCTTTATATTTTTAACAACCACATACTACTAGGGTGTCATTAGCGAGGTAGTTGATGGTGAACTACAAATAGCTTAGGCTGGTTGTTGGAAGATGACATGTTACAGTTGGTGGGGTAACGTGTCTCTCCATTTTCTTCAACAATCTACATGTAGTATCTTGCTCTAGATAAGAGTTGTTGGCACGCAGGGGGTAGACCCGGGGTTAATCATTCAAATACCAACAAAACCCTTAGATACTGGCCCTTTCGACATCACTTGTAGAGCAAGTGAAGTCTCACCTGAGGCATATAAAGGGATTGCAGGAACAAAGGTTCCGCAGTGATGAGGGGAAGTGAGGCATTATTCAGGTCCTTGCTACCATTTACTCATGTATGCAGTTCTTATAGCTTAATAGTTACTTTATCATTAAACATAATCTATGTGGGACATTATAACATCATATGTGAGCCATACATTTAGCATGAACCATAAAACATCATAAATTGAAAACACATCATCACACACAGATTTACATGGTTCACCCAACTTGGTCTACGTCCACAACGACTGGCTTCTCATATTATTCATCAATGGCTTTCTTACAATTGTGCACTTCGCTACATGATATGTAATAATAACATCATCCCAAACTTGCCTAGTCGTTCTGCTGTAGTGCAAGTTCACTCCTTAGTCATACCTCAGATGTCTTCCTTCGCTCAACTACCTCACCCAGAAAGCACTAGGAACTTACACACACCATCTCTCTCTCTTCCCAAAGAATCCTTTTACAAATTTATACATAACAATAGGGCTAAGCCCGTTACAAAAGTGGATATAGTGTCCCCAAAATCCAATGGTTTATAATCATTTTCCACCTTTTGCACGCTTCTTCGTCGTGCATCCTTTTGTCACGCTCTTTGAATCCTTGAAGTCTGCTCTCGTCACATACTATGGTCCATCTTCTAATTGCATTTTACCCTTCGGCTTCCTTTTGGCATAGATCCCAAAACTTTTCCAAAATGCCTCTCCAACATGCCCCCAACACTCACATGTGGCTCGTCCCGAGCCACTTAGGCCTGTTTTCAGTGTCTTGTGAATGTGTCAAAGGTCTCCTTTGTTGTTGCGGCTATTTACTTGACCTCTTATTCCTTCTGCAAAATTTGATCTACTATTTCAGCAGTCACATGAGCCTGCACCTTCTCGACACCTTCTTCAGTTGCATGTTTGATGATTCCTTGAGATGTTGTGAGGATTGTTGTCACTTTATATGCTTCTTCCTGTAAAACTTCTATCTTTTGTGTGTGGGCCTACTGCTCCACCCTGAGCTGATTCATTTCTGAATACAACTTTCAGTTCTCGTTCGTAGCAGTTACCACCTCTGCCAGTGGCAATGTGCCTGTTGTCGCTTGTAATTTATGCACCTTTCCCTGGGCAATTTGAATCTTTTGACTTATCTCCTGTTGTACCCTATCTTCATTCACTTGTGTCCAAACACCCATAGTCTTTGTATACATTTGTGTGCACTTTACTTCTAGTGTCTTTATATTGTCCACTATTATTTTTGCAGTTTGCTTTCTCATCTCCCGCTCTTCAGGTGGCGTACTTAGTGTCATGAAGGCTTCTAGATCCACTATGCATGCGTGGAAGCCCTGAATGGCTTCACTTATCTTAGTGACATGATCTTCCAGCAGGGCCTCCTTCTCAGACTACACTTCTTGGGGTTCTTGATATACTCAGTCGAATGCATGTTGCATTCATTCTACTTTCTGCACGACCTCATCACGCTCTTGTTTCACTTTGTTGTACTATGTTTCTAAGGGAACATTTTCTGCTATAACTTTTCTAGCTCACTAGATGTCTTCTCGGCGTGCACTTTCAGATCTTGTTTTGTGCTCATCTGTAGATCCTACAACACATCTATTGGCAGTTGTGATAGCACTAGATCTATGTGACCTAATGCTCTGGCCTGCTCTTGCATCTCAGCCGTGGGGAACTCGACTGCTCCTGTCGCTATCTTAATTATCCTTCATTCTCCGATGACTGCCAAGGATTGGGAGATCGTTGGGCCTACCTTGTTATTCTTGGTAGTGTTGGTTGTTGGTTCCTCCTCCATTTGTCACCCTTGTGCGATATTTGCGGCTTCTAATAGTTGTCGCAATTCTTCCATCTGTTCATGCATATGTTTGTTCATCTCTTCGTGTTGTTGTGTCGCGTGTTGAAATGCGTCATCGGTGACTTATTTTACCTGGTCACCTATCTTCTCCAAATATTCTTGTGTCAGTGCCTGAATGGCGACTTCGTTAACGACTTTCACTTGGGTCGTTGTTGTTCGGGTCTCCCTGTCACTGGCTCTTTTCTCTTTTTGTTATTGTGTGGTGTTGGCAGTGGCATTGGCTCCTCCGAGCCCTTCCCTTTGTCTTGGTCCTCTTCTTCTTCCTCTTCCTATCAACGTCATATAATTTCGAGTTTGGCTATGGAGATGGCTTTGTCTCTGTGGATAGAATATTCCACTCATCATCCCAATCATCCATAATGTTTCCCATGTCCTCTTCTGTAAACCTATATTATGTTGGCAGCCACTGTTGGTCTAGGTATTTCTTTGCCTTAACGTACATGTCCTAGCACCCTGCCTTAAAATGTGCCACTTCCTTGTATGCCTCGACCACTTGAGGTATCATGCGCGGGGTCCTCTCTATGATGTCTCTGATAGTTTCCTTGTATGTATAGAATGAAACATTAGTGTCCATATGGTGTGCCTTATGTGTAGTGTACCAAAGGTTCTGATAGCGCACGAGTAAGCAAGGCTTCTCCTTAAGGCCCAAAAATTAAATGTCATCCGGCTCTCTTTAGGATGATAGCGTGATCAAGATCAATAACCAAGAGTAGTCGAATTTTTTCCCCTTGTCCTGCGCTTCCTCATAGTCAATCAAGAATTGGTTCAACAAAAATGTTGCCCAGTTCAACTGGACACCCTCCATACATCGTTCTGCAACTGCTATAATCGTTGTTGGGACTTGATCTTTTCTGCATTTCCTCAATATTTTACATGCTAAGTCTTGCATCGCAAACCTTACCATTGGATCGCAAATGTTAGGGACATCCAGACTGCGTTGTCCACGAAATGTATGAAA
This sequence comes from Picea mariana, assembly GCA_032191745.1. NCBI lineage: Eukaryota > Viridiplantae > Streptophyta > Pinopsida > Pinales > Pinaceae > Picea > Picea mariana. The sequence continues at coordinate 15,840 of JASDQU010738514.1, read as the reverse complement.
TTTCTCTTTCATGCTCTTAGCGAGAGATTTCTCATTCTTCTTATCAAAAAACAAGGATGCAGGGTCATGTCCCTACAACAAAAGACCTGTAATGCGCACTATCAAATCAATATCAATGGATATTGGCATGTTAAGACACAGGTATACTCCGTGCACACAACTTAGCAGTATTTTCACGCATGCGTTGATCTTCTGACTCCGTCCAAAATGTGGTATGTCGAACAGGTTTAGAAGACATGCTATCTGCCACCCCCTGTCCCACACATGTGGTTCTATGACAATCATGTGGGTCTTGGAACTAATGGATTTCATCATAAACTTACTAGGTACGAGCTCTGGGAACTTATTTTTGTCAGTGATATCATGGTCAACGTATTTTAGAGCTAGTATCATACCTAACATATCCCCTTCTACTATGACTCCCTCTGGAATCGATGGCTCAACCAACATATACCTTGCTTCCTTTTGTAGGTGGATGTGTCCTGTTGATGGATTTCTTGGTGGGATATAATCCTTGGGGAATCTTTCAGCTAAGGACTATGCTTCTTGTGTTTCTTATACTATCGGCGGCATTACAGGCTAGTTGTGTGGTTTCTTCGGTACTGAGGCTGATGTGGATGTTTCGTTAGGTTCCATTTTCCTCTACAATGCTAGTTTCAACTTCTACCTGGTTCTCGAACTCTATTATGAACTTTGGATTTGTAACTTCAACTCTTTGGCTATGCACTCTTCGACTCTCTATGATGAACAATAGTCTTCCCTCGTTGGCCCTTTGCATTCTTTTATACTTCATTGCCAGCTGTAGTTTCCTTTTGCACCTAAACTCTCCATCTAATCCACTAATGGTTGTCATTCATTACCTTCTTTTATTTCTCCATCACTCTGTATCTTCGATAAATTATACGTTCGATTTGGAAATTGGTCAAGATCTCATGCATTTAATGTTACATGGTGCCACTGCTTCGTCGTCATGATATCTCTTTATTGCACGTCCCGTCATGGATTGTTTTAAGTGCGTCTAGTTGTCATCTGCGCAATCTCATATCTCTACTCAATCTCTTCCTTCTGAGCAATCTTGTTTCTTTCGTCTGTGTTTCCTTCTACTTACTTTTCTTTTATTTGTGACAATTTCCCACTTTTCCTCTTTACGCGTAACCGAAACTTCTTTGACTCCACAACTTTTATCCTCTTCCCTCGACCAGTTTTTTACTTTTTCATTTTTTACTTGCTTATTCTTTCTTTTTTAGTATTTTCCTTCCTAAAGTACACTATGATACAATTTTAACCTACGCAACTCCTCTAGTGCGTGGAAGGATGGTCGTCCCTATACAGTTTTAGTCGGCTCCTATTCACTAATCCTTCCATGACTTGTCCATCCAACTGCTCTAACTAATAAGCATCAGTCACATATTTGATCGCGTATGGTCCTAGCCAGTGAGTCATGAACTTTCATGGGTGTTGTAAGAACTTGTTGTCATAAAGCAGTACTAGATCTCATGTCTGGAACTTCTTCTACTTGATGTGTCTATTGTGCCATGCCTTTTCTCGTGCTTTTTGTACTTGTTGATGGAATCTTGCGATAAACCAATATTCCTCTAGTATAAATAATTGTGATAATCTTTCTCCTACTACAACGAAATATGTAAGGTCTTTCATCGTAGCTATGCACAGGCTCGGTACAAGAAACTCCATAGGGATGATTGCTTCTTGATCGTATGTTAATTTAAAGGGTGTCTGTCCTGTCAACTTCTTGCATGTAGTTCTTTAAGCCCAAAGCACTACAAGGATCCTTAAATCCCATTCATCTTTCCCTATGTTGCATACCTTTGTTAGTGCATTCTTTGGTATCTTGTTGAAGGCCTCCACAGTTCCATTTGCTTATGGGTGATAAGGAGTACTCTTTCGATGTTGTATCTGGAACTATTTTGTTAGTGTTGCAATTGTCTTGTATCTGGAAATCTCATAACTATGTTCTCAAACAAGAACCACGCAAATGTCTTTGCGCTGCAACCTATAACTGGTTCTACTTTTTCCCATATGGTCAAGTAGTCTATCGCGGTAATTATGTATATGGCTCCCTTCTTCTCGTTGGTGGGTTAATTGGTCCAACAAAATCCACTGCCCATTTTTCAAACACATGTAAGGTAATTTGCAGATTCAAGGGCATCACATCCCTTAGTGATGGTCTTCCTACTCTTTGGAAAACATCATAGATCTAGCAATATTCCTTCGCATCCTTATGGAGGGTAGGCCACCATAGCCCTGCACACAAGATCTTCTGCATTGTCACCTTTCGTACGTAATGTCCTCTTGCAATTCCATCATGTGCTTTTGCTAGGATCACGGGTCTTTCATGTTCTAGCACACATCGTCTCAGTATCCCATCTATGCCTAACTTATCTAAGTTTCMTGTGATCAATTGATAATATATTGCTTTAACCACTAACTATTTCTTCTAGGCTACTGTCATATCAGATAGAGCCACTCTTGTGCTAAGGTATTGCACAATTTCTGCAAAATGGTCCACTACCATCTAGACTAAAAACAAATGTGCATATGGTAAGTTGTCATCTAGGTTCCATGCATCTTCCCCTATCAGTATTTGCGACAAGTGGTCTGGTCCTGCATTCAGTTTTCCTGGCTTCACAATAACTTTGAAATCATACTCCTAGAACAACAATAACCATCTGCATATTCTGCCCCCCAACACTAGCTTGTTCGCTAGATATCTGAGCACAAAATGGTATGTATACATCTTGAAGTGGGATCCCAAGAAATAATGTATGAACTTCTGCAAGGCATACACCATTGCCAATCCTTCCCTTTCTGTCGTCGTGTAATTTTTCTCAACAATCAACAACTTCCTACTAAAAAAAGCAATCATTTGATCTAATTTACCCTCCCCATGCTAGGCTAACACTCCATTGAGCGCTATCGATGATGCATCCACATGGACGTGAAACTCTTTCTACCAATCGAGGAATACCAGAATGGGCGCGGTTACTAACATATGTTTCATTACATCTAGACCCTTCTGACATTCTTCATTCCACTGAAACTTAGCTTTTTTCTTCAATAGCTTCTCCATTGTGGTTGTAATCTGTGCAAAGCCTTTAATAAATGTATGATAGTAACATGTATGACCCAGCATTGTTCTCAATTATCAAAGTGGTGGCAAATTAACAATTACTGCGATCTTGTCTAGATCAATTAACAAACCTTTCTTTCATATCATATGTCCTAGCAGTATCCCAAACAATGCGCAATAAATACATTTCTTCAAATTTAATGAAATATGATATTGTCTACATCTATCAAGCATCAACCTTAGAGTTCTATGTGATCTTTCAACAAGCTAAAGACAGTCCAATCATCTAGGTAAACTTCAAGAAATTGATGAATAAACTCCTTAAAGGTTGTGGCAACCACTCTAGAAAACTCAGTGGGTGCATTCTTTAATCCAAATGACATCACTGTGTACTAGAAGCTTCCCCATTCCATCACAAATGTGATCTTATGTCTACCTTCTGGCGCAATCTTTATCTGATGGTATCCTGAAAAGCCATTGATGAACGAGTAGGCCTCATGTACTCCTACATTTTCCATAACTTCATCTGTAAAGGGGGTCAGGAACGGGTCATGTAAGCAGGCATCATTCAACTTTGTTAATTCTACACAAATTCTAATACCCCATCTTCCTATCTTGAACCACCATCGAACTTATCCATTTAGATTCTGCGACGGGTTCAATTATACTAGCTTCTTTCATCCTGTCAAGTTATGCTTTCACTTTTTCCTTATACTTTGGATTTAATCTGTAGGGTCTTTTTCTTAGTGTCTTAACATATGGTTTCAGGGGGATCTTCATCCCGCCTAATTCTCCAACTATCCCCTTCATCTTTGAAAAGGTCGTTGGAAAAATATCTTGGTACTCACGCAATAGGTCTGCGATCTTTTCCACGGTCTCATCATTCTAATGATACCCAATGTTTGCAAACTTTGGCTTCTCCTCTGTGCCAATGTTCACTTTTCACACTCTTAAGGGCTTTGCGTATGTGTCAGATTCAAGTGTTGGACCTACTACGTCACACTCCCCTTCGATTTCTAATACCTATACATTTCTTGGGTCTTCTTCTTCTTTGTCATCCTCAGTAATGTTATATCATTCCAACAATTCATGAGTTGTTGCAGAGTCTTTGTGCACATTGCATGTAGGTACTATTCATACTTGTCCTTCTTCCATAATTTTTTTTCCTTTAATGATTTGTAAGACTGCATCAACTAAAGGTGACTTGCCTTCAAAATTAAATGTTACCTTAAAGTTTTGGATGAGCTCCTCCCAGTTTGTCGTTCCTATGTGCACTTCTAGCTCTAAGTACCAATTCCTGGGAACTATCTCCAACGTATGTATGAACCTGTGTGTCCATTCCTACTTTGACACTTGTGTCCAAATTGTAACACATCGTGCCACATGGTCCTTCAGATCGATCATGCCTCTAAACTTGGGCATAATATTCTATGTTCCAAACATAATTTGCATCAACCTTTTCCAATGTTTTTAATCCTCTATCCCTTCCTTGTGGGTTTCCCACCATCTCGCTGGGGTTTCTCCTAGTGCAAAATCTAATGCTAATAACCTTTAATGTTCATGTATTTGCAACTCAAATTCATTGACAAAAGAACTTACCTCGATTAATCCTTTGAACTTTGGTGCATCTCATACCTCTGTTTCTATCCAACGTAATGAGTGAGTAATGTGTGCACACCTTCTGATCGACACTTCATGCAATCGGTACTGCCATTGTTCAAGTCCTTCCTCTAAATCGGATGCGCAAGAGCTTATGCTTCTCCAACTAAGCGCACCATCTGCAATTGGGTTTACATAGTCATCCATGTGAGTTTGCATGTTATATAAGTTATCAATTTCCCTTCTCGCAGACTCCACATATCTTCTTGCCTCCATAGGATCTAATGGCACAGTGAACTTTAAGCCTCCTCCTTCAAAAATCATTTCTCTTTTCTTCAGGTTGATGATCATCTGATTATCGAAGGCCCAATCCAATCCAAACAAAGTTGGGTACAGTTGATTGTTATACACAATCTTGATGACTTTAAATTCAACTACACTACGCACTCCATCTATGTTCACAGGTACTCCTACCAGTCTCTCGATCGGTATTATCTTATGATGGTTAGCCAACCTCAACTGGATAGTCGACCAAACTAGCTTCGGTTTTCCCATCATCTTCCACATCTGTCTTGGAAAAACATTGACGTCTAATCCTAAGTCCAAGATGACATTGTCCATGTCATATTCTCCTATCTGCACACTTTGTTTGTCTTGTTCTTGAGCAAGACTTGGTTCACTACTTCTGGTGTCATAGGTACTTCTTTATCTTGTGTACATTGATCAATCATTATGCGCAGTGTATTCAATGTTGTCTCATCCTACATAAATTCTAAATAGATTTTTAGAAATTCTGACAAAGTGTTTACCTCCTCGATTCACCTTTTTGGAATAGTTCGCTCATAAACCGGTGGCATATCGTACACTAGTGGTGCTTTTGACATTGAAGCTATCCAGCCTGGTCCTAGTATCTCCTTCCTTGCTTGCCGATAAGTTTCCATTTATTTCTATGGATTGAATGTTGGCATGGGATCAATTGTTTTCCTTATCCATTGTTCCACTCCCTTTCCTTTCTATGTTGCATCTGGTCTAATTCTCGTCCCACAGTGCGTAACATTTGCTACTCTCGGATGATCGTCGTGTTCTTCAGCGACTATCATTTGTAGGTCATGGTTCTGATTCTAATGTTGGGTCCGATGTTGGTTCTGATTCCCTCTTGCCTGCCACTTCGCTATCAATTGAGGATAGTCTTCTGTTGCATGATCCAGGGATTTGCAATACGTGCATGTCATGCAAGGATTTGGGCAATATCTTCCTAAATGTCCCGATTGATTGTAGTTGTAACAAATTATCGGTCTTCTGCCTTCTCAACCAAATCCTCCATGTCCTCAACCTCTACCGAAACCTCCACGTCCACCCTGATTAAATCCTCTTGGAGTGTTATACTGTGGAATTCCTCCTTCTGATGCGACATTTTCCTCTTGAATTTTATACGCATCCGAAGTGGACTCTCTCATCAAGTCGAATGCGCGACAATCTTTCTCATCGTGTCCTACTAATTTACTAAAATTACAAATTAAATTTCTTGTGGTACTCTGATATTTCTGCAGTAAAGAACAAGCAATCAAAAGATGTCCCCATGTCTTACATATCTCGCAGTACCCCACTCCTCCTGCCAACGGGTTTCGTGCTCCGATGGCCATATACTGCGTGAAGGTTGGGCACTCTTGCTTCCTATAGCCTTTTGTCTTACATGTTATACAACAAACATGTTTCACGCTTCTCCTTATCCTTCATTATCTCTGATAATTGAATTCTCAACACATTTAACTGTGATTGTACCTGTGCCATACCTACGCCATCTCCTACATGAGATGCTTCCAATTTCATCGCGATTTCTAAAGCGTATAGCTATGACACGACCTTCTGTTGTGTTAACAGCCGAAGAATATGTGCCAATAGGCCTGCTATAAACCATTCTCGATGCTTCTCATCATGAATATGAAAGGTTAACCTACCCATTACATCTTTAAATTTTTGGTCATAGTCCCACACTTTCTTGTTCTGTACTTGCTTAATTTCCTTAAGTTTTGTAATATATTGAGATTTGAATTTCATCTTCTTGAATTCCTTTAATAATGCTTGTCTGATTTCTTCCAAGATCCTTGACTATCCAGTTGAAGTAGTTGTCTGAAACTTCATATACCACAACAATGCACAACCCCTAAACGTCGTGGACAACTACGTGATTTTCGTCGCCTCGTCCTGGACATTCTTTGTAGTCCATATTGTGTCACATACAAATAAGTGTTGGTCGGGGTCCTCCGACCTTGTTCCCTAAAACTCGGGCATTTTCAACATATGATCTATCCCTACCATTGCACTAGGTTTTGTACTTACTCGTGGTGATGTCGACTAACTCTGGTTTCTTGTACTGCTCCCACTATTCTGACTTTTGCTCTAACTTCCTCCACTTATTACAATTGCTCTTGAACAAGTCTTAGTTCTTTCTTCAATCCTTAGTGATGCACATATGGTCATGGGTTTGACGCAGATTCTGATATGAGATGGAATTCCTTCTGTTGGGAAGTATTAAGGATCTCTTTCTTTCCTTTTCCTTTCTACATACGATGTGATCTAAAGTTCTCTGCATGGGTCACTTTCCTCGAATTCTCTGTGCTACTCTCCTTTTCCAACCACAATCTCCCTCTTACTGTATCTAAACCTTTTCCCACAGCGCAATACTCCAATATCTTCATCTAAGTTAGTATCCTCTCTTGGTATCCAGTCCATCCACTCCTTACTCATCCTTCCCACTCTCAGATCATACTTCGATCATCCCCTAGTTCCCTTATGTGCACGAAGGTGCTTAGCTATTAGACTCCATCTTCACGACATTCTTATCACACATTAACATCTTTATCCAAGTAGATAATGCACTCAAATATCTTTCACGCGGACCCTTGAAGAAGTCTGTCTCTGTGACACTACAAGACTGGGTACAATCTACTGCAAACTCTGTAATATAACCCCCAAGTATACTACTCAACCAAAAATCTACTACGTGAAACCTTATTACTTACCGTATTGAGTTGTCTGATCAACTGGGGAGTCCAGTTTCTTGGGGCTTCAATCTTTATCTCCCAACATTCTCCATTAGCCTTCCTAACCAATCAGTCAAAATAATCAGAAATTCACCAAAGAAAATTTCATGCAGAGATGTGAAAACATACCTTTGAAACCATTGTTCGTTGTTAAGCCTAGGGTTTCCATTCTATTCTATGGGAAAGCCTTGCTACTTCCTTTCTAACCATTCTTCAATTTCTTATCTATTTGGCCTCCAAAACATTCCCCTCAATTACAATTCTCGGTCCCGACAATGAAACCATTTGTTGGCGTGCAAGGGGTAGACCTAGGGTTAATCATTAAAATACCAACAAAACCCTTAGATATCAGCCCTTTCGACATCACCTATAGAGAAAGTGAAGTCTCACCCAAGGCATCTAGAGGGGATGCAGGAACCAAGGTTCTGTAGTGACGAGGGGAAGTGAGGCATCATTCATGTCCTTGCTACCATTTACTCATGTGCGCAATTCTTATAGCTTAATAGTTACTTTATCATTAAACATAATCTACGTGCGACATTATAACATCATATGTGAGCCATACATTAAACATATACCATAAAACATCATAAATTGCAAACACACCATAACACACAGATTTACGTGGTTCACCCAACTTGGGCTACGTCCACAATGATTGGCTTCTTATATTATTCATTAATAACTTTTTTACAACTGTGCACTGCGCTACAAGATATGCAACAATAACATCATCCCAAACTTGCCTAGCCATTCTTGATCCGGATTAAGGAGCAGAACGAACCGATTAATAGATTGAATATAATAAACTCAAAGATATGAAGAACAAGACAGATATCCAGTGAACAATATCTTCTATTGAATAAATGAAATAGGCTGAAACTGTAAAACTGCAGAACTGAAACACTTGCTCGAATGGTGTTAGTTATCTCTGAGAACAGATGTGGCTGCTACGCACATCCATCTGAGAATAATGATCATAATGAGGCTCCAGAGGCATTTTTTTTATTACTCATGAATACAAAAACCCTAGAGATCCAAAAACCTAACCCTAGGAGGTAAAACACCAAAAGTTATGTGGGCCTCTATGGGTAAGTTGGTACCTCAACCTCCCAGGGTCATAACTTTTGCATACGACCTCCATTTTAGGCGTGTGATAGCCCGTTGGAAAGGTCTTTTTGAGAACTACACATTATGCTATCAAACTCTAACTCCATTTATAGTCTGACTGTGGCGAGATTTAACAAACAAACAAAAAAAAAAAACTGTCAAGGGCCCCAAAATGGCCTTGGAAGTACAACAAGATGTGTTGACATGAAAACATACAAAATAAGTCAGTTGGACTAGGTGGGAGGCCACCAATATCCACCTAAAATATGTGTATGGCTTTAGATAGCCCCAGAAGTGTAGAACCCACCATTACAAAGAAGTACAGAATAACGTGTTGAACTAAAACTGTCAAGAGGATCCAGTTGGAATAGGTGAGTGGCCACCAATATCCACCTGGATCAGTCCTCCCCCCTCAGGAAGCAATTGTCTCCATTGCGTTGAGTTCCCCCATCAGGTGAGGAAACTTCTATTGAATTTCGCCCCGGGTGATCCACTTTCCTTGGTGTAGGAGTTGCCCTGCCTTGACAACCTAAAAAAACTGGATCCTCTGTTGGCGAGTGCCCTTGACCTGTCTATCCATTATTTGATCAGTGGATGCTTGTTCCATGCAATCAGGGTTGAGCTCTGTCGGTGTCATTTGTTCTGCGATCTCTGAGGTGTCCAACAATGGTGGAAAACATGGCCAAAGAAGGTCCACATTGAACATTGGGTGCAAGCCAAGGAAGGGTGGAGTGTTGAGCTCAAAAGCATTGCTACCCACAACGTTGGTGATAGTGTAAGTCCCATGGTGAAGTGGGCAGAGCTTCCGATGGGGCCCTATGAGACACTCCTTCTGCAAATGTAACTAGACTTTGTCTCCAACCTGAAACTAGTGCGGTACTCTGTGTTGATCATGGCATTGCTCGTACTTAGCATTGGATTTATGCAAAATCTCATGGACCTGTTGGCGAATGTGTTGAATCCACTCAATGAATCTGGTGGCTTTGTCAGTCTCAGAATGAACATGGGAAGAGTCTATCTATGTGCTGGAAAGAGGTAGTGCAACATCAATGGGACCCAAGGGTTGGAATCCCAGCCCCACCTAAAATGGGCTATGGTCAGTGGAGCTATAGAGAGCCTTGTTGTAACTTTGTTGAACATAGGGGAGACTCTCATCCCATGTACATGGATGCTTGGAGTTGTACATGCGCAGGATGTGCACAATCATCTGATTGACGACCTTTGTTTGGCAATTTGTTTGGGGGTGGAAAGCAGTGGATTTAGTGAGCTTCGTTTCCAACAGTGACCAGAGACTTGACCAAAATGTGTTGAGGATCTTGTTGTCCCGGTCGAAGATGATGGTTTGTGGTATCCAAAAATGGACTCACACTCGTTTGACAAAGAGCTTGGCAGTATCTGTCATTATGATATTCTTCTTGTTGTGAGGATGGCCATCTTTGAAAACTGATCAACAACCACAAATAAACAATCATTGCCTTGCTTGGTGGATGAAAGGCCAAGCATGTAATCCATTGAGATGGATTCCCAAGGCTTCTTGGGAGTAGGAAGAGGGGTGTATAATCCTTGCTTCTTGATGGCTGGCTTGGCAATGGCACAAGCAGTGCAAGATCTGATATACTTGTTGACGTCCCGTCAAATTTTTGGCCAATAAAAATGTTTCTGAAGAACGACCGCAATTTTCTCCATGCCAAAATGTCCTGCCATCCGACTATAGTGGGCTTCCCAAATCAGTTTTGCACACTCGCTTGTAGGAACACAGAGATGGCCCAGATGGCATAATAGTTCATCCTGAATGTGAAAATCAGTGATAGACGCGCCTGTACCCAAGAGCTGATAGTTTGTGGCGTTGGGGCCACTCAGATGCCTCGTGTCCACGGGAATGGAGCACAATGGTGAGTGCAGCCACAGGAGGTCAATTGAGGCAGTCAATGACACGATTTGAGATCCATGTCTTATACTTGATGTTGAGATGGAACTGTTGCAGGTAGGTGCACCACTTCTAATGGCCGTCATTCTGCAATTTCCTCTATGTATGTATAAACTATAAAGGCTTGTGATCAGTGTGGATGATCTTCTCCTTTCCCATAATGTAATGTTTCCATTGACAACAGTCTTGTACAATGGAATACATTTCTTTGTCATAGATGGGGTATTTCCGGATAGTATCTGAGAGTATCTCACTATGGTATGCTACCGGATGACCGTGTTGAGAACTGTGCCTATAGCATAGTCAGATGCATCAGTCTCAATCTTGAACAGTTGTTGCAGATCAGGCAAGGAGAGTACTGAAGATGAGCACAGGCGATGCTTTGGATCATCGAATGCTTGTTGTTGTTGTTCCTTCCCCCACGCAAACTTTACCCTGCCACTGCCCTTGGTCACCTGGCTAAGGGCCCATGAAATATGGGAGAATGCTAACACGAACCATTGGTAGAAGTTGGCCAGTCCCAAGAACCTCAGAAGCTTGGTTAGTGTGGTCGGGGCTGGCCAGTCACAGATGAATTGGATCTTAGCTGGATCAACATGTACCCCATGCTCATCAACAATGTAGCCCAAGTATTGGACCCTGTTCATGCCAAAGGAGCATTTTTCCAAGTTGGCATATAGATTGTGCTGTCGCAGAGTGCTCAAAACCTGTTGAATATGTTGCAAGTGCTCCTCCCAAGTTCTGTTGAAGATGAGGATGTCATCCAAATATACCACCACAAAAGAGTTGGTGAAGGGTCTCAATACATCATCCATCAACCTCATGAAAGTGGTTGGTGCATTTGTTAATCCAAAGGGCATGACCAACCATTCGAAGAGACCTTCTTTAGATTTGAAAGTTGTCTTCCATAAATTAGTTGGTTCGATGGGAACCTAGTGGTAGCTAGACTTTAGGTGAATATTGTCGAAGAAATTTTCCCCCTTGAGCTAGTGAAGAAGGTCATCAATCCTGGGAATTGGGTACCGGTTTCTAATTGTGATTTTTTTTAAAGCTCGGTAATCAATGCAGAGTCGCCAAGTCCCGTCCTTCTTATGCACCAGTACAATCGAGCTTCCATAAGGGGAGGATATGGGTCTGATGTGCCCCTTTTGAAGAAGCTCTTAGATTTGATGCTTGATTTCATCATTTTCCATCAATGAGTGATGATAGACTGGTCCATTAGGTAGAGGTGCATCAGGGGTCAAATCAATTGGATGCTTGACTTGGCAGTGCAACGGTACCCCGGTGGGTGAGGAGAAGATGTCTTTGTACTCTTCCATGATCCCGTCCACTTGCTTCTATTGCAAAGAGAGGCTTTGGGTAGAGGCCACGGATGTGGCGGCGACCTTTTTCTTACTATAAGCACAAATCACAAAGAATACAAACTTCTCGGTCTGTGAAATGACCTTACTACATTGCTTAGCAGAGATTAAATAAATAACAGTAGGCAACACTACCTCTAGTATCATGTACAATTGTCTACCCAAAGTAATAATAACACTGTGGGGTCTGTTAGGGCTCTGTAAATTTCCAAGAGGTTGTTAGGAAGAAGAAATCTATGAGAGGTAACTTTATCCAACCGCTTTTGAAGCTGAGATCTAGCCCTTCCAACTTCAGAGAGGGATCTCTCTATATGATTTAGATAGGTTTCGAAATTTTAAATATTAGGCTAGATAAATAGATAAGTTGATTTTGTGTCGTAGTATTTGTTGAGTTGCTTGAGACAGTTTACACATCCATTGGGCTATGGGGTCTGTGTCATAAAGATGAAATCCAAACCAAAAAAAACAAAGGAGCTTTTCACAGGGCGAGATAATATAATCACTGGATTCTTTAGTAGCATAAATGATGAATAGCAGAAAAGATGAGAAGACAATTACAACAAAGAAGTGGTTAAGAATTTCTTTATTGTAAAATGAGAAGATTGAACACTAAAATCTTTCAAGTTAGAAACTGGGTATACGAGATAAATCCTGCAACTTTCGTTACTTCCAAAGATTAGATTTAGAAAACAGTATGATAACAAAGTGAGAAGAACATTTAACTTAGATAGAACAACATCACCAGTGAATACACGCAAGAATCCTGTAAAAGTGCCTCTTTGTATTAATGGAAGATCTCTTCAAAAATATTACAATCTGATAGATTGTAGGGTGTGAAGATCAACAACCCTCAATACTTCGAAAGATGAAGTATTGATAACTCAAAATTACAAACGATCCTGTCACTAATGACTAGGACGTGCTAAATCTATTTTTAGCCTAACTAATTTAACAAATTTCATAAATCTAGGAACTGCTTCATGATGGGGTGTAACTGCATGCTGATTTCTGGGTAGGTTGTTGATGAAGTCTCTACACAACCTAATCTGACTGGACAAATGACTGGGTTAGGACAGCTCATCTGCTACTCGATCAGATCACAGAGTTCCTCCCATCGAAGATGACTAGGCACATTGACTTTGAGTAGCCTTCGATACACTTCATCCATTTCTGTGTACTTGGCGAAGGTAGGTTTGGTGACAAAGATGTATCGAATCTCATGCTGAATATTGATGTCCCACTGAAGTGCATCTAGAAACACCTTGCTAGTGATGCTGCCTTGAATTCCTGAAAACTTGGAACTGTCCTTAGCCACATCAGCCAGTCTCTTTTTGTAGTTTGGGAGTGTCATCAATTTATTATTGATTACCTTCAGACCAGGAAGACCTTTCTTTTGTAGAGCCTCAATCTTACTAAAAAATCTTTGTACCCCTAGGTCCATGGCTTGAACCTTTTCTTCTAGCTGAAGCATTAAACCTCTCTTGGTCAAAACTCTTTTGACCTCAAGGATGGTCTCTGTTCTGTCTTCAATTTTCAGCTCTTCCAGCTCCTCCCTGGTCTTAGAATTTAGGAATTTGATGATATCGTTAAACTGTGTTGGCATCTCTCCCAATTCTGATCTGATCTTCTCAATGGCCTGTTTGCTTCTCTGCACCAATTCATTCTGCTCAAACATGATCTGTATCATGGGCCATATCTCGTTCATGGACTTGGTGATGTCTGTCCATACACTTTCTTTAACCTCGGCCAAAGTTTTTCCTGCCACTGTTTGCTTTCGGAGCTGTTGTAACTCTTGTTTGAGCTGATCTATCACCTGCTTCTCCTTGGAGAGGCTGATCTGAAAGGAAGATTTGAGTTCCTGAAGGTTCTTAATCTCCTTTTTGAGCCCGCTAATCTCTGTTTCCTACAAGTTCATCTTTTCCATGGATTTACCCAATTCAGTTGTCTTTTCCAGGGATGTCAGTGGGGTCGCGGATGGGACTTCAGTTACTGATGTTGTGCTTACTCCCGAAATTGGAATGGCACTCAATGAAATGACTTCCATTGCCTTCAGTTTTTCTTTCTCTCTTACTAGCTTCTCCATTTCAGCTTCCATTTCCTTTAGTTGTGCATTCTGCTCCATGAGAAGTTTGAGCATTTCATCTTTCTCTCCTTCTTTCTCTACTATCTCCTTCGCCTGTGAATCTTTTGTTGGCGGCAGTTTCAGTTGTTTTCTTAAGGAGGCTATGTCAGCATTTTTCTTCTTAATCATCTCCTCGGCTGTTGGATCGTAGCTGGTCTTGAGGACCAGTTCCTCCAAAGTCTTGATTCTGTTGTCCTTGGCAAAGGATGATATCTTCTCTAACTTCAATTGTGTTTGAACGTTGTTCAGGGACACTTGCAATTTGGACGCAGTAGTGGAAGCATGCGCCAGCATGTAAAAGACCCTTTCCTCTGTTTGCTTGTGCAAATCCATCTGATCAGCCGGATGCACATCCTTCATCTGGAATTCAAAGGTGGCCCTTTTGTAATTAGTGATCACCTTTGGATCTGGCACCTACGCTTGGAGTAATGCCATATGCATTATGCCCTTCTCGGTGTCGAATGCCGATAGCAGCCTATGTTGTGCAGTCGACATCTGTTTCTAGAACTAGGCGCAAGTACTGTTGGTCTGGGTCTGGTTCCTTTTCTTGATCAGCTCATATTTTTCAAAGATACTCAGCTTCGGTCCTACCTTTCCTGGCTGGGTGGTCGATGGAGAATCTGTAGATTTCTTCGGCAATGTTGAGGTTATGACATGCTGGAGGATTTCACCGAGGGGTGGCCTATCAACCTTGGTCACTGTAGTAGACAGGGCTTCTTTTTCCCCAGTCGGGCCAGGAGCTGAAATGGTTTTAGACCTCTTGGTATGCAACTGGAATTCTTCTGATGATACTTCAGTGACAGGTGGAGATAAATCTTGCCTAGGCCTTTTCTCTTTCGGAACCTGTGGTGCGGTTGTTTGCGATACAGTGGCCGGGGGATCCTGCCGTTCTACTTCGACCAAAGTGCTAGGCTCCCATATTGTCTGGTTTGCAAACTTCTCGACTTCAGGCCTAGATTCGTGGACATATGGGATGTTCTTGTTTTTCACCCTCATCTCAGAGATAATCCCACACGGATCGTAATACCATGGGAAACTCATGAAGAACTTCATTTCCTTCAGCAGCCTGTCTGCTTCTTCTCCAGCGCCATGATTGTTGCAAATGAAAGAGCCAATCTGCCCTTTGATTCTGAGCTGTTGCTTTTTCTTTAGTGACACAAAATGGATATCATCAAAGTTTATTATCTGCCTTATATATTCCAAAGCAAAAATTATGATAGGTAGGTATTTGGGCAGCTTATACGGTGCCAATTCGCACCCGTATACTCTGATCTCAGTGTGATTTTGGTATAAATACCAATCACCTGTCTTTGTGTGATCCGAGAGATGTAGGACCTCTGAACTTCATCATTTATCTGAGGCTCGGGCCTGTCGCTAAGCATACTTACCACTGGGTGGTAGAATTGATCGATGAACTCCTTTAAACTGAACTCTGTGGAGTTATGCTTCAGCAAGGAGGTCCATGCGGTCACTGCTTGGGGTCTACCATCTCCATCCATCTTCTGCATGGAAAAAACAAATTTGTTCACTTTGAAGAAAACGAACAAGTACGCCAGTATGGACGAGTACCAGAACATGCCTTTCGTGGC
>JASDQU010738513.1:125287-157340 GCA_032191745.1 Picea mariana | reverse complement strand
AGGAAGGTATACTTTCCTAGCTGACCCTATGATAGAGGGTCTAAATATTTTGTTTAAAATAATAGCTTGATGAAGTATTTCATTTTCCTTAGAAAAATCTAAGATGAAATGCTAGAAGAGCAATGAAGATGAGTGACCTTAATTGTTGGCTGCTATATTGAAAAGAGAGAAGCATGATTATTATTGTATTGGTGAAATTGGTCATGTAAGTGATTGTAAGGTCTCATCAAAACTGGACAATGCTAAATAAATGTGAATGAGCGAGGTAAAAAGGTGCAAATCATGCACATACATATAGGTGTATATATGTATACCTGCTTAAAGTAAAATATGACTACTTGATCAAGTACGATGTGAGGCAAGGAGTGTGCTTGCCTATACTGAATAATGCTATAAAATGCATGGAAAACTCTGTTTTAAGAAGCTTGTTTATCTTGTTTGAATACTAACCTAAGAAGGATGTGTCCCATTCTCCTCGGGAAAAGATAGTGTAAATTTCTAAAAGGATAAATAAGAAGGAACACTCTATTTTAATAAAGGACAACATGATTATGTCTTTGAGGATTGCATGAAAATGATTGTGAAAAATCATGAGTTAAATGATTCCAAGGTAAATTTTCTTGTGAACTGTAAAGTGTGCCTGTGGTAGACACATAGTATGTCGAGGAAAGTATGTTGAGGCAAGTGGTTAAGTGAGATTAAGAACAATGTGGATACAATATGATGAAATAAAGGTATTGGTTCAAAAGCATAATAATAATGCATGTGTATATTATTTATGGTATATCAGGTAAACCCTTGAGATGAAGAGGCTAGATCCGACTCAAGATTGAAGTCATTTCGAATAATGATGGATATGAAACAAGAGAGTTCCATATGGAGGAACGGTGCAAATACTCTAACAGGAGAACATAGTTATAATATTAGTAACAACTGGAAAATTATGCAGTGGGATACAAAACTTATTTATATAAGAATCCTGGATTACATTCTAAAATATAATACGTGCATAGGAGACATGTAAATGAACACTGACCATTCTTATTTCTAAATGGTAATGTGTAGAATGCACTAGCTCTTAACTTGTGCGCAAAATATTGTTGTTGTAACATGTTGATTTACCCAGAGAAGTCAAGACGAACTTGACTGAGACTACTCGAGGAAGAGAGTAGGTAGACCCCAAAAGGGATAGATCTCATTAACAAAGAAGGAAAAAAATGATTAATACTTTTCTCACTCCAAAACTATGAATAATGAGACAAAGTTGTATACTCTAAAAGAATAACTTCTAAAACAAGTACAATTGGTGAAAGGAAAGTAAGATAATAAGTATGTTTGAATGAATAGGCTGGATTGAGCCATGTTAAATAAAGGTAGTGAGGCCTTAGAAATAGCTCACCTGGGATGAAAATTCCAGGTTATTTAGAAGGAGTTGGAGAAAGGGAAGAGTCCCTTGATTCCTTTCTTGTTGTTTATGGTGTTTATATGAGATTAGAAACATACATGTTGATGCATGTAAGTGTTTTGGCATGAGAATTATAATAGCTGCATGACTTTAAAGACAACTAAATTATTTTTGTGTTTTCACTTAGGAGAACATTGAGGATAATGTGATAGAATGCATAGAGATAAGCTAGGGAATATCTGAAAATGATTTATTGATCTAAATGCTATGATACATGCATTTTTATTTTACATGAAAACTGATATGATTGTTATATATAGGAAAATATTGGAGTTGTTGGGGAAGACAATTGCCAATGATGGACAACCTCATGTAGAGGACAAATGCAAGAAGGTTTTTGTTGAAAGATTGTTGAAGGGACTTGAGGAGTTTCCATAAAGCACCATTAATGAGGTAATATAAGAGAGTGTGTTGGCATCTAGGACAAGTATAAAAGTGTTCATGCCTGTGTGGCATAAGGTATGAAGGGATTGGGTAAGAATCCCTTCTGAATTGTTTTATTATTTTGATGATGTGCATGTGTTTTTGAGTGGATATTGTATGCCATTGATACCCAAGTAAGGTATGATTTAGGAAATAAAAACCTGAATGATATAGGGTAGAACCTCTAGCAACCAAATATTGTTACAATCCTTGCAAGAAATTCATGAACACATATTCCAATCAAGAAGGATTGAAAGTGCTCATAAGAAACACATTGATTGTTATAACCCTAAATTGCACTAGAAATGCATACCTGGCATCAAACCATCTAACTTTCTATATTTTCCAAGCCATCACTAAACAAGCTCTTCAAAAAACCATTTCTTTGAAGGTGTATGCTCCCTGCACCACTACTACCCACGTACAAACGCCTGCTAACCCACTACAGCCCACGTACACTCATAGAATATCACGAAAAATGGAAAATTGCATAGGATACTGGTTGTCAGGCCGTTACTTAACTATTTGACTGCCCATAACTAGTCACCCCAACCATTACTATCCCTTTTGGCCTATAAAATAAGGGGTTGGGGTCCCATTGCAAAATAAAGCACGAGAGGAAAGAAACTCTACCCATTTTATCAATCCCCCTTTGCCCCAATTGCAAAGCCCTTTCCATTTCCCTAAGAGAGAACTGAAGAGGAGAAGAAGATGTGGAAGCAGTTGGTGCATGGTGAAGAGGAGCCCAGGACCAAGTTCGAGGAGCAGTGCCATCTCATGTTGTAAGTGACTTTTTTGAGAGATTAATATAAATAAGTACTTTTTTCCATCCCACGAAATGATGTCTTAAAATTATATGATTTGTTTAAATTTCTTGTTTATGATGTCTAACCCACTAATCCATATGTAGAATGCATGCTTGTAGTTTCTTGTTTGTATTTTTATGAATGCAGGTCAGCCTTGGGAGGATATTTGCAGTCAGGAAACAACCAAGTGCAAAGGGATCGACATCGGACGTGAAGTTTAAGGTAGGCCTACCAGATCCCTCTCTCCTGTCTTTTATGTATGATTGTGGGGTAATGATAGGATAGTGATTAAAAGTAGGATGCTTTAGAGGGTTTTTCTCTACCTACACTTTAGACTCTCAGTATAGTCTGTAGAGGGGTTTTCCCTCTATAACAGAATTGGTGACCGTACTAGGGAAGGCCTCTAGGGTCTTTGGGGATATTTCTTTTTGGGTGCTTTGAATTAGTTTATTCACTAATTTTTGAGTTTCTGTAAGCTTCTGTGTCTTTAAGTGATGCTGGTCTTCCATACCAGTACTCCCTTCCTGTGTTGGACTGTTTTTTTTTTCATTTTTTTTTAGGAGTTACAGAGGTGTACGTGGCCTGTAGTGGGCATGCACGCATGCATATGCACCCTGCCCTTGGACAACCCACGTACATATGCTGGTTGTTGAAGTGTCAGTAGTGTGCCTGTTGAGAAATTTTTTGTAAAACGAAGAGGCAATCATCCTCTTCCCTGTCAGGAGTCACACTCCTCAGGGGTTTTCTTGATCTAGTACTGGTCTCTATTATAGTAGTCTGTAGCCTAGGTCTGACTCCAGTTTAGCTTTCTTTTGACCAAATATTTCTTGTGTTTTATTTAAATAGGGTTTTTAGACAAGTTGGTGAGTCTGCTTTGATCTGTCTGCTTGTTATTTTTAGTGACTCCCTACGATTTACAATTGGGCCAAAATCCATTTCTTGGTCCTGTCTTGTCGTCATTTTTCCCTTTTTTTCTTTGGAAGAAAAGAAAATAATTCATTTTCAAATTTCTTGTTTTGAAGCATAAAACAATAAAAAAAAAATCTTTCATTTCTTTGTTTGGTAAAGTAGTTGAAGTTAAGTTGCTTCATTTACCAAGGAAAAATAAAGTTCTCTTAAGTTCTTTACTTGAATGCTTAGGACATTAAGTATCTCCTAGTCAAGAAAAATCTTGTTTTGAGTTTTTCTTTTCAAATATCTGAGAAAAGTAGTTACAAACAGTTTGGTGAAAGAGTTTCAATTGGCAAATCTTTATTTGTGAAGAAAGAAGTACTTTTGTTTCCAATATCATCTTATGCTATTCTCTTTTGTCTCTTAAAGAACATCATTGGTTTCAATTTTGTTCCTTTTGACTTAAGACAACCACTAAAATTAATGCCTAATTAAAAGTTATTAGACTTTGTGTTTGAAGGGTTCATCAATTTAGTCTAGGCTAGAGCCTTGATTTAGGATTGGAGAGGAAACTCTTCAAGGGTACAAAAAAAACATAAGAGTCTGAGCTAGGGAGTGCTTGAAAGTCTAGTAACCTTGAAAGTTATCCGGGACCCCCCTCTAACAAAGGGGCTAAACACAAGGTCATGTGCAGAAAGGTAGCGGAGATAACCCCTCCAAAGCCGGACCAAGCATAGTGGGGAACACATATAGTGGACTTATCTTGGGATTCCGTTGATCTCATTTGCCACGGAGCTTCGTGGGTCTCAAATCCATTCGAGGTCCTTAGTCGTCCTCCGAAACACTTGCTTTCAATATCCTTGATATGTTTCGGGCTTGATACCCTGCTCATTGTGATCCACCTGACTATCGACTGTACCTGTCTGGTGACTATTTGCGCACTGGAAACCTAGTTTCCTTTATCTTAGTGACTTACACAGGTGACTGCGGGGGTATACCGAGGTACCTAGGCCAGACATCGGGCCACTCTTTGTAGAGTATACCCATAGGGTGATTTCATATTTGAGTTGCACTTGCACCAGTAAGTTGCTCTAGTGTTGGCTATTGTAACTGTTCTTCCAACTAGCTAGTTATATGCTTGTCTTATCTCATAGGAACTTTTTCTAGTGTGTGATGGTTTTTAAAAGGATTATATAAAGACCTAGTGTGTCATTGATATTCTCACACTGTGGAGGATCAGGAGCTCTGTCGGTCGTGAAGGATTTTGGGCCTGCCGCTGATTGATCTCGAGCCACCCCCGCCACCGCTAAGGCGAAAACTAGACCAACAAGGGTCTTTTGAGGCGACTGGGTTACAGGAAACTGTGCCCGACTCATCTCCGAGAGGAGAAAATTTGATTCCAGAGGAACCAATTATTTCTGACCTCGGAGTGAAAGCTTTTGGTCCGTATAAACCTCTAATCACTGATCTATTGGCACCCATCGTCGTACAGGTTCAACCTTACGAGCATCAGGTAGTGTCACAAGTAGCGATGGAAACAAATGCTTCTACTTCTTCAGTAAATACTCATATTTCATCTACGAATGTCACTACAGGGGGTGTTCCGCCTCCTAACCAACCATTGCTAGTCCAGGATACTATGGTCTCAACTTCCTCTACCTTGAGAAATGGTCCGATTCCGTCTATGGTGGTGATCATTGCTCCTTTCACCTAGAGTGTGACAGGCCCTCTGTTCTCATATGGGATGCTTGGCTTCATTACAAGCACTGTACTTTCCTACTCCACTCTACATACTTTAGGTCTCGAGGCAGGAAGCTCCAACGCTCCTCTGCAAGGATCTATGGGGGGCACTTCGGCTCCCTATAACGCTTTCCCTTACGGAGGGGGTCATATACCTCCTTTTTCCCCTTCTCTTGGCGGTGCTCACCAGCATTCCGCCGGGCCAAACTTAAATTACAGTTCGTTTGGAGCAGGGTGTCAAGGACTACCTTCTTATAGCATGCCAGTAGGTTCGACACTATTCTCTTTGTTCGACATGTTTGGTAACAATGCTTTCTCGTCAGCTATCGTCTCAGCTGGGGGAAACCCCGTTTATGGATAAAATAATCCTATGCAGGGTACTATTCCTACATAGGGGGCAAACTTAGGAATTCATTCCTCACAAGGACCTTGGAATCCATGGTAGGGATCAGTTCCCTTGTCAGGGATGCAGACCGGAGGAAACCCCTTCCATAGCAAATGGAACCCTGGGCAAGGCTCAACACTTATGCCCGTCGGATCGACAGGGGGCAACCCTACCCACAATCCTTGGAATGCTATGCAATCCCAACCCTTTACGTCCTATTACGGGAGTCAACCGATGACATCTCAACAAGCGCATAATCCATATGTTGGTCATGACCATGGTTATTACCAGAACCTTGGCCAATAACCTAACTTTTCCTGGAAACCTGGTGCCAGCCAAACTCTAGGATCCTTTTTCCCTGATTATAATTAACAACCCAAATTACCGTTTCTTGCAACTCTGCACTTGTCAAACTTGAAAAGGTTATTAAATGACCCCATCTGTCATGATCCGCATTGGCCTTCGATGCTGACCAAGTTGCCTCCGGACATTCCAAAGTTTGAAGATAAGCCTAACGAATATCCAGGCGATCATGTGACTACCTTCCATTTATGGTGCTCGTCCAACTCTTTGAGATATGACTCCATCCAGTTATGTTTGTTTCAGCGCACTCTCATTGGGAGTGCTATGAAATGGTACATCAAGCTCAACCGCTCAATATAATCTTCCTTTGGAGAATTGGCAATGGATTTCTTAAACCATTTCCAATTACCTATGAGATATGATGCCGACACCGAATTGTTGGCCAACTTTGAGCAGAAAAAAGAAGACCATATCTCAAATCACATCCAAGAATGGAGACGCCGAAAGAGTTTGATAAAAGTACCAGTCCCACCATCATTCCTACTTGAGTGGTTCCTTAAGTTTTTGGTACCCCAGTTATCTAAAGACGTCGCAACCTCGGGGTTCTTTTCAAAGAAATAAGCGATAATGAGAGCCCAACAACTGGAAATGATTTACTCTCAGTCTGGTTTACTTTACTAAGTTTTTCCAGATGCACCAAGGTCGATACTTGACAAGACTAGATAGAGGTCTGGACCACATGCCGATGGTATTGTAGGTTCAACGCAAACAAAGCCCACTAATCAGCTGTCGAATCAATTGCAACAATTGTCAATACAGCAAACAACGGCTAGCCATACCATTAGTTTGGCTACTCCCCCTACCCAAAAGTCGAATGTACACAGTGTGCAATCGACAAACCCAAAGGCCACCCAACAGCCTGATGGAAAGAAGAAAAAATGAAAGAAGGGTAAGGGGGGATAAGAAGCCTATAGATAATGCTGGTGGAGGTAACATTGAAAAGAATAAGTCAAGGTATCCATATAATCTTTGCAAGGAAGACCATCCAACTCACCAATTCCCTTGGCTTGCGGAGGCATAGTAGTTATTGGCACAACAACAGCCTGCAGTGTTAACGAATCCATTTCCACATGGGAAAAATTTAACTCAAGCCTCTTAGAGCATGGAGGGGGGAAGTTA
Organism: Picea mariana; assembly: GCA_032191745.1. Taxonomy (NCBI): domain Eukaryota; kingdom Viridiplantae; phylum Streptophyta; class Pinopsida; order Pinales; family Pinaceae; genus Picea; species Picea mariana. The sequence goes on along the minus strand of JASDQU010738513.1, from coordinate 150,148 downwards.
GGGACCCCCTCTGTCTTCAAGTAATCCTGCATTCGTGAATGTGTATATGATGAAAGGCAACATTGACATAATGACTAGGACATGTGACTACAGAATGCCAAACACCTATGAGAAGGGTAAAGAAGTTGAAACCCCACATCTTCCTCTCCAGATTGAGAAGACGTTGGGAAAAACAATGAAACACATCCCCAAAGGTGCATTCAAGAAAGCTTCCTACAACCCAAATGCAAGGGCCTCCCAAAAGTACTATGTGGTGGAGGATTTGTCACAAACCCATTGTGCAATGTCATCTTTGGAAGTCCTCCAGAGTTTCCCTTCCCAGAGAAAGGATCTATTAGCTGCCTTAGGATCTGCTGAGACTTGTAATCCGGGAATGATCATGCTTGATACAACTGACTTAAAACTTCGTCTTCCTTACCAGGTAGCGTTTCAGATAGTAGTGGCTTACACCATGAAATCTTTTACTTAGAACATTTTCTACATGGTGGTTGATGAGGGTGCCTCGACATGCGTGATGTCTTTGGCGTGTTGGAAGGACATTGGCCAACCTGTTTTGTCTCCATCACCTACTCTTCTTAGCGCTTTCGATGGTCATTAATTATGACCACATGGAATCATCCCCTCTTTTCCCATGCAGTTAGGAAGGAAGACCATGTGTGTCGAAGTTGAAGTATTCAATGTGTCTCTCAACTACAATATGTTGTTAGGAAGGAGTTGGACATACGCTATGCAAGCTGTGATCATGATAGTTTTTCGAATCTTGTTGTGTCCAAACAAGGGCCGAATCATGACCATTGATCAGTTATCCTTCTCCCGTCCTGACCCTTCATCAGGGGTATCCACGGTCCTAATGATTAGTAACCCTCAACCTGACATCGTCAACATAGGGGTTGGTTTGTGCCCACCTTTGATGGGTACTTTCAATTACGTGCCTCCAACCGGTAATATCCATTACATGTCGGCTGTCCCCGACCAACCTAGGGCCAAAATCCTTCAAATCTTGTCGTTTCGCATGACTTACTTTTACAATCCGTTGACTCTTCCTTCCCCATCAGCCATGATGGAAGGGATAGGGCACCATGGCATGGCCATGCCTTTGTCTGTGACAGAAGTTGCGTGCTCTACAGTCCAACAATCTTCCACCGACCCCGATCCGACTCCCGCAGAGGAGTTAGATCCGGTTCTCGAGCCTATATGGGCTCAAGGTTCCCTCACTAATACTGATTCTTTAGACTTAGTCTTGCCCTCAAATGAGGTGATTATTGAGGCAATGACTAGTGTGGACAGACCCTGGGATGATCTTCATCACAGATATTACTTCCTCCCAGAGTTAAGAAGAATTGAAGCAGGTGAGTTCACTCTGACTATGACTGGAGATAAGGCTTTTCCTATCAACCCTTTGGCTACCCACACTGTTTATGCTGAAGGAAATATGAAAACCATTCCTCAAATGATACCTATCGATATCTCCAGAATCCCTGGCATTGTGGAGAATATCTTCGTCGGAGCGGACCGCTCCCCCGAGGAGATTCAAATCTACACAGTTTTTTTTAAAGAATTCCATGATGTGTTTTCCTGGTCTTATGAAGAAATTCCAGGCATAGATCCAAGAATCGTTGAACATGAAATAATGACATATCCTGATGCTAAGCCAGTCTGGTAGAAGCTTCATCTAGTCAATCCTAGGAAAGCAACAACTATTAAGGCTGAAGTAGAGAAACTACTCCAAGCTGATTTCATCTACCCCGTCCAATTGACTCAATGGGTGTAAAATCCCATTCCAGTCCACAAACAAAAGGGTACGATTTGCATATGTATAGAATTCCGTGATTTGAAAAAGGCCTATCCAAAGAATAATTTCCCCACACCATTTATTGACCAGACAGTCGATGAATGCGCAGGTTGCGAGGCCTTTTCTTTCATGGATGGTTTTTCGGGATACAATCAGATACAGATCAAGCCCAAAGACCAACTCAAAACCGCTTTCATCTGTCCGTGGGGCACATTCTCTTATCGAAAGATGCCTTTTGGTCTGAAAAATGATGGAGGTACGTTTCAGCGGGCCATGTCTTTTTCTTTCCACAATCTCAAACACATAGTTGAGGCTTATCTCGATGATTTAGCAGCACGATATCGCAAGAAGATGATCATCCCACACACCTCCGACTTATCTTTGAGTGATGTTGCTACTACCGGATCCGCTTGAATCCAAACAAATGCAAATTTTGCGTAACATCAGGTTGTCTGTTAGGTTTCATAGTTTCAACAATAGGGATCAAGGTCGATCCTCTAAAGGTTGAGGCAATAGTTCAGTTGCCTCCCCCATGCACAATCCCTCAGCTTCAAAGTCTACAGGGAAAAGAATTTTTTTTACAACGTTTCATCACGAACTATGCTGAGATCACAAAGGGTTTTATGCGTTTACTGAAGAAGGACATTCCTTTTCATTGGGACGAAGCCGCTCAATGCTCTTTCAAAGCATTGAAATGCGCCCTCACATCTACCCCTCTGCTTTGGCCACCCAATTATAATAAAGATTTCTTATTGTGCTTGACTGCTGCGGAGTCAACCATTAGTATGGTCTTGGTTCAGGAGGATTATTTGCTCTCAGAATATGTGATTTATTACCTGAGCCAAGGCTTGGTTGGACCGAAACTCGATTATTCCCACATTGAAAAACTTGCGTTGGCAGCAGTTCATGCTGTCCAACGGTTCCATCATTACATCTTGTTTTGCAACACCACCATCATTGCCATTGTGAATCCGTTTCAATACATGTTGACATGACATGTGATCGAAAAAAATATCAGTATATGGATATTTATCCTCCAAGAATTCGACTTGGATTTTGTTTCGACGAAATCCAAAAATTTGTTGGTCTTTGCGGAACTCATTTCATAACTTCCCTTTGAATCAGGTGATGTTATAACCAAAGATTCGCCTATCAAAGGAGACATGTTTCTGATCGTGTCTTCGGATCCCTGGTACATATATATACTAGTATATATCTAGACTTTGAAGTGCCCTACCTCTGCTTCTCGTGATGAGCATCGCCATATATTCCATCAGGCCAAAAATTATCTCATACTCGAGGAAACTTTGTATCGTCAAGGTGTATATTGCATCCTTCACCTGTGTCTCACCCATGAAGAAGAGGAAATCGTGCTTAACGATTTCCACACTGGAGCATGTGGCGGTCATTTGTCTGGGTTGGAAATATCCCAAAAGATTCTACGAGCCGGTTACTTTTGGCCGACATTAATCAAAGATTGTGTTGAATCGATCAAGAAGTGGCACCCGTGTCAGATCTTCTCTCGGAAGATGAGGGCACACCCTTCTCCCATGTTTCCCATCATCACAGTTGGTCCCTTCCCCAAGTGGGGGTTTGATTACACTACATGCAACCCTATTTCTGCAAGGGGGAACCATTATACCATCGTAGTTGTAGACTACTTCACGAAGTGGGTCGAAGCTATGCCAACGTTTAAAGGTGATGGCGAGACCGCAACTCTCTTTATGTTTAACCAGATGATAGCAAGGTTCGGCGTCCCGAGAGAGATTGTCACTGACCATGGTAGTCACTTTCAGAACAAAATGATGTCTATGTTAACATAAAATATTGGGTTGAGGCAAGAACATTCATCACCCTACTACCCACAAGCGAATGGTCAGGTGGAAGCTGTGAATAAATCCCTTAAGGCTATCTTACAACGAACGATCGATTCGGCCAGGTCAAATTGGCATTTGATTTTGTATTCAGCATTATGGTCCTACCGAACATCTATTAAGACTGCAACTAGTTTCTCACCTTTCCAACTCGTTTACGGGCTGGAAGTAGTCTTTCCTATAGAGTGCCATATCCCCTCTCTAAAGTTGGCAGTACAGTTATTACCAGACACTTCACTGCTTGAAGAGCGTTTATTATATCTTGAGCAACTCGATGAGTAGAGTTGGGATGCATCCTTGGATAATGAGGATCACAAACAAAAAATCAAGTGTCAGTATGATCAGTCTGTCCGTCCTCGGATTTTCTTTGAAGGCGACCTTGTCCTAGTCTATGACCAAGATAAGGACCCCCTGGGGGCAGGCAAGTTCAAACCCATGTGGTTCGAAACTTTCATCGTGAAGGAGGTTCTAAAGAAGGGTGCATATAGTCTGGTGGACTTTGATGGAAATGCTTTGGCAGAGCCTATAAATGGGATCTACCTNTATGTATAGTCCTATACATTCTCTTTTTAGTTTTCCTCTTTTTGTTTTATGGACGTGTCATTTTTGATGTCATCTTTTTCAATGTGGAAGATGTCAAGTGAATCAAAGGTGTTCATTGGGTTCGCAGATGACGCTAGCCGACACACTCGGAGGCTTTCTTTTGCAACTTGCATGATTTTCACACCTCAGGGCTAGTTTCTATCTTCAGAAGGTATCTGTTTAGGTGATGCCACAAACAATGTTGCCAAATATAGCACAGCCTTAGAGTTTCTTAGTGACGCTTTGTCACATGGTATCTCTCACCTCTGGTTCTACTTAGACGCTCAACTAGTTGTGTCTCAGTTAAATGGGTTTTACCGCGTTTACGATCCTACCCTACACTGACGGTTCCTTAGGGTGTGTCTCTTAGAACAATTTTTTTATTACATTACATATATCCATGTTCCTATGAGATTGAATCAAATCACAGATACTCTAGCTAATCATGTATTAGATTGGCGTATTGCACACATGTAAGAAAAAGCACACACACACACACATGTAAATACATTTGTAAAAAAGATGTAATCCATAAGACATAAAAAGATGAAAAATATCCATATATATATAAAAAATATTAGAGTAGATGGGTGGGCACAAGTGCCTCAAAAATATGTCCAGTCAAAGTCATGGGGCTTATGCCCTCAAAAATATACAAAAGGTGCTCTTGGCATGTAAGTAGTCTAGTCTAGCTAAGGGCAGGGTTTGTTGGCCATGCCGTAGTGAACAACAACATTTGCTAAACGCTGAAAGAGCTGGACACAGGTCTGTGGCACCCCAACTACGTGAGGTTGCATCGACGGTGGGAGATCCTCGATCTTTGCCATAGGGACTGTACGAGTGAGCATCGTAAGGTTCCACTCTACCCATCTCAATACTCTCTTAGCCTCTCTGGCTGGAGCCCCCCCTACTGCTGCTGCTGGTCTGTTAGCTCTAGCTCGTCCTGCCTCTAGACTAGGATGCCACCTAGTCCTCGAAAAGTCTGCTGGACGCACTAGTCCCACATCTATACATAACAGGTACGTAAGTGTCAGATACTCTAGTATACAAAAAAATGATATATATAAACATACATAAAATTAAATAACTTTGAAAATCAAACTTACCCATCTCTCCTCGCTCTGCTCCGAGAGGTACAAGCATGTCAAGATCTCTAGAAAAATTGATCCTGACATAAGGGTAGTCCTCTATTGCCAGAATCTGCCGTGACCACCAGTCAAAAAATTTGTCATCAAAGGCCTCGATGGTCCTCCCTCCCCCCTATCGTGGAAACAACGCCGCCCATCTGCATAGCGCTGGGAGAGAGGCCTCGTGCCCTCATATAGTCTCTCGAGGACTGAGACTGGGTACCCTCTCGAATAAAAAGGAGCACAAAACAGTCCCAAACCCAAAGTTACAGTGCTCCCGTATCCAACACTCTATTAGTTGTCTCTTCATGCAATCTAGCATGGTGGTACTCTAGTAAAAAATTCATGCATTTAAGAATTGTACCGCACAATGCATGTGTGCCCGGGAGGCCTGATGTAAAGTTGTAGATCCAATGATCCTCCCAATAAGTAGAACTATCACTTTGAGGGATAGGTTGCTGATCTTATTTATAGGCACCTGAGAACCTACTTTCTCAGTACCAGCCTCACAATGGAGTCCAATCAACTCCTCGATGTTGTGCGGCCCGGGGGGAAAAGTGCACAAGTTGACTGGATCTCCTCTCCTTGAGAGACCAGTCAGGAAGTAAATTTCCTCAGTTGTTGGAGTAAACGACTACCCCTCGAGCATGAATTCCTCTGCGTCATGATGTTAGTAATCTATCAATGCATTTAGCAACCTGGGCTGTGCCCTCATAAACAGACATTGGAAGAACTTTAACAACCCGCATTGTGACAAAAAAATGATAGAAGAAGGGTCCTCGTAGACCAAAAAATCAATGTCCTCATGCTCCCTCTCTCTCCAATGCAAATACATCCTACAAAAACAAATCAATGGAGAGTTAACTCTTGCATTTTCAATTTTTTCCCACTTATGGAAGGGTGTACGCGGGATGTATTGGGGACAATCGTGTGTACATGCGAGAAAGTTATCTACTGCCAGCATGTACACGTGGGCTATGCTTGGACAACCTGCGTACATGCAGGGCTGACCTCTGTAAAGGTCCATGCCCCTCCAAAAAACAAAATAAATGAAAAAATGAAAGATGGAAATGCAAGAGATGTTAGTATGTACTTACTTGGTCCAAACGGAGGTTCGTTTCGTCCACTGAAGCTCCCAGAATCATCTATTTCGGCAAAGGGGTGTTTTTTGACTTTTGGTCAATTCTCAAATTACAATGGTTATAATTAGCTGCCAGCTTTCTATTTATAGACTTTTTTGGCCTCTTTTTGTCATTTTTTGGACCCTTTTGCCATTTTTTCTAGCTTGAAAATCATTTACTATGGTTATTAAGTTTCTTAGGGGATGTTACAATAAGTGTTACTTTGGGTATTGAGAAGTTTTTTGAGAGTTGGGTCAGTTTTAAAGGTCTTTTAGTAAAAAGTCGTTTTTCCAACTTTGTGCATGTAAGATAGGATTCCACCTCCACTTGTTGCACCTCGTTCTCTTTTTCTCTTTGCCATAGGATCGATCCCACCAAATTGTGACATGAAACCCTCACTCTTGCTCTAAAAGTGTCGTAATTTAGTGGTAGAGCCTACCTTCACATGGATGCCCTAGGTAGATCCTGGTTGCATCTTGGTGTTGATGTCATCACAAATGACTATAGGCTCGAGAGTTCTTATTAGTTTTTCTTGATTATGATTTTGAGCCTCATTTTCATGTTTCATTATCACTCTTGACCTCACCCTCAGGACTCCCAAAACACAATGGGTCTTCTTTTAAGCCCTTTTTAGACCCTATAAACATGAAAATATTGCCGAGCTATCTTGTTTCCTTTCACTCTCGCTAAACTAAACTTTGAAGGCACATCTATCTGGTGGTAGTTTACCCCTTTTTCGGTTTGGATGGTTAAAAGTATGAACAAAGGTATACTCTAGGAGCCTCGGTTCTCTAGAAGAGTATTCTCAGGTATATATTTACCCCTTTTTCGGGCTTGAGGGACTAAAATTACAAAAAAGGAACCCCCATGGAGTCCATAGTTAAGCTCTTTTCAGACTCCCTAAAATTGAAAAGATAGCCGAGTGACCTTGTTTCTTCACACTCGTTAAATTGGTATAGAAGAACATCCCTTACGGAGTCCATAGTTAAGCTCTTTTCAGACTCCTTAAATATGAAAAGATTGTAGAGTGATATTGTCTTTGTCACACTTGTTATAATGATTTTGAATAGACGTTTGTTCGGTGCTAGTTTACCCCTTTTTTGAGCCAACTAGACTACTTTTGAAAAAGGTACCCCAGTGGAGTCTCCTTTTACGTTTTTTCAGAATCTCTAAAAATGAAAAACCGTCGAGCTTACCTTCTCTGGGCTCATTAAAATTACATCGAAGGACGTTATCATTGTGTCTTATTAATCACATTTGCATTCCTGCATATTTGGCCTAATGTCAGCTCCATGTTGCTCTCAACTGATCCATTTAAAGCAAGCCTCATACGCAAGCCTTGTAGTACTTTGCCTTTGCATCTTGACACCTTGACCCATGGAGGATTTTTCCTGAGTGTCCTTTTCCTTCACATGTCCCCTTTCTCTGAGAATCAATGTGTTCCTTGCACTTGGAACTAGTATGTCTGTGATGCTCGATACTCCTTTGTAACGTAGAATTCTTTATTCTTTTTCAAGGTTCCCAAAATTATTGAAAAAGAAAAAAAAATCAAATATACCCCCAAAAGAGGAAGGAAAAAGTATTTTCTTTTTGTTGACAGCACAATGAGTCACCCTTAGACAAAGCATATCCTTTTGTTTGTTCATCAAGCCCTAGGATTTAATATGACCTTAGGAAGCTATTCTCACTACATAGAGTTGTGTCCTCCTCCGTTTGGTTACCCTTCCAAACATATGGAGAGTTCACTTTGCCTCCTGCATCAGGAACTTATGTCAATGCCATGCTGCCCGAGTCTCATTTTTTTTCATGCTTTTGTCCAAGGGAAGTCTTACTAAACTTGAGTCGTCCCTTATGCAGTTTGTCTCTTGTCCTCATTCCCGACCACCCCAAAAGACCAATCAAGTCCTTGTTCAAAATCAATGAAGTTCTCTGCACTGATCACCAAGATCCTCTTGTCTGTTCCCGACGAGCCGTCGAAGACCTCTAGGTAGTGAAGTTATACACTGATATTACACTCCTCCCTGACTTTTGAAGATTTTGAAGTTGTTTCTCGAGCTCTAAAGACCTCATCTCCAACCATCATGCATCATTGGCTTCTTGAAGATGGATACCATACATGTATATATTTTGATTTTGAGATGTAGATGTGTTGTGTATTGCTCGCGGCTACACTTTATATAGTTATATGACATGGATATGCAGTGTATTTGATTGGAAGCCATGATTTTATTTCATCCTGAGCATGGGTATGCCCGCCTCAGTGAGACAAATTGTTATTTTTGCAGATTAGACCTCCTGAACTCTGGTCCCTGGGCTCACTCGCATCGTACAATGGTGAATATTTGTAATGTATTTCGGCCATCAGATTCTCTTTTGACCTCACACATTAGGAAGCATCTGTTATAACCCTAAATTGCACCAAACATGCATACCTAGAATCAGGCCATCTAACTTTCCATCTTTACCAAGCCATCACTAAACAATCTCTTCAAAAAACCATTGCTTTGAAGGTGTACACTCCCTGCACCACTACTGCCCACGTACACATGCCTGCTGACCCACTACAGCCTGCGTACACTCACATAATATCACGAAAAGTGGAAAATTGCATAGGATACTAGTTTCTGTGCCATTACTTAACCATTTGACTTCCCATAGCTAATCATCCCAACCGTTACTATCCATTTTGGCCTATAAAATAAGGGGTTGGGGTCCCATTGCAAAAACAAGCACAAGAACAAAGAAATTCTGCCCATTTTATCAATCCCTCTTTGCCCCAATTGCAAAGCCCTTTCCATTTCCCTAAGAGAGAACTTAAGAGGAGAATAAGATGTGGAAGCAGTTGGTGCATGGTGAAGAGGATCCCAGGACCAAGTTCGAGGAGCAGTGCCGATCTCATGTTGTAAGTGACTTTTTTGAGAGATTAATACAAAGAAGTACTTTTTCCGTCCCTCCAAATGACGTCTTAAACTTATATGATTTGTTTACATTTTTTGTTTATGATTTCTAACCCACTAATCCATATGTAGAATGCATGCTTGTAGTTTCTTGTTTGTCTTTTGATGAATGCAGGTTAGCCTTGGGAGGATATTTGCAGTCAGAAAACAACCAAGTGCAAAGGGGTCGACACCGGACGCAGAGTTTAAGGTAGGCCTACCAGATCCCTCTCTCCTGTATTTTATGTATGATTGTGGGGTAATGTTGGGATAGTGATTAAAAGTAGGAGACTTTATACGGTTTTTCTCTGCCTACACTTTGGACCCTCAGTGTAGTTCGTAAAGGGGTTTTCCCGCTATAACATTGATTGAATACACTGAGAATATTCATGTGTAAGAGAGTGGGCATATATAGAATCACACATCATGGAATGAGTATCTTCAATTATTCTACCAGAGTTGTAGAATAATAAAAAATGAAGGGGTTGAGTGGCCACAAGTGTTGGCACCCTGGTTACTAGTAAACAAAGAAAATTTGAAGGAATTCATATGAAAATTTTAATTTCATGTCATGCTAATTTGAGGCTATGTTCAACTCAAGGCAAGAGGAATGATCTTGAGGTAATAATAAATGTGGATAGATGATCCCTGCGACAAGTGGTTGGTTGAGTTCCAACACACCATAGCAAGGTTCCTAACATGAAATGTGGTGATTTGAAATCAATCCAAGGGTGCATTATGTGTGAATGTGTCCATTGGTATTGACACATTGATTAAATTCATTTAATGACTGAATTGCATTTGGAAAATTGTGGTATGATGAATTGATGCATGTCTAAGGAATGTTATACTTCCTTTTTACCTTATATCATTGAATGGATAAATAAGATTTAATTGTTAGTATGCACAATCTTGAAATTGTTAATGAATATATATGTGCATAATAACTAACAACTTGTTTGGTCATGTGAAGATGGAATTACGGGAAAAGGATTTTTGCATATGGAAGTGTTGTAAACCCATGAGGAAGACCCAATACCTGTTGAGAATTTTTTTTATGAGAAGGAAAATATCATTCTTGTGAAATCTGGTTCCAAGATGGAGCAAATCTAAAAATAGAAAAGTGAAATGGAAATCTGTGGGTGCAAATTTCAAAGAAAATTCTTAATTGAAAATTGATGATGATATCTCATGAATTCACTATATGCAGGTGATATGGGTGAGATGATCATTCTGTCCTCAAGGGACAAATGATGGCTATCAAGCAAGAAAACATGGAAAAAGGCTATTGTTCTCACATGAGAACCGTGTGATATGCGACGATCACCTCAAGGGAATATCGTGTTGTGGTAACATGGGACGAAGGGATGCCTCGACAAGAGAAATTCAAAGGGATGCCTCACCTGTAAGACTCAATGAATTCTCTAAAAATATTTTGTGCAAGAAATCTTTGGCAGGAAATATGGATCACCTGAAGGACTATATAGCAAAGAAAGGGATGCCTGAGCCTGAGCCTAGAGGGTGATTGACCAAACGGAAGAGGATGTTTCAATGACTCTTGTAAATTTTTGAATTGGGATCATGCACACCATAGGTATGTCAAGGAAATAGTGATACAAGTTAATGAAGAAAACCATATGGATACAGATCCATGAACTAAATAGATAAGTATTGTGGTGATAAGTAAAAAACATTCTCTTGAATTTGGAACAAAAATGAAAGGTTTATGCATGAAATCATGAATTAATATGCTTGATGTCTGAGATGGTTGTAGGCAGGTGATAAATGCCAAGAGTTTGGAAAGGACCAGACCAAGAAAAGGAACAACAAGTTCTATAACAACTGAAAGATGAAGGCATGACAAGTGTTATTGAGAAATAACATCGAGGATGATGTTCCTTTAAGGGGGAGGGGATTGCAACACCCTTGTTTCCCCATGTAACACCCCAAGGCCAAGCCCCTGCTAAATTGTAATTATGTTTATAGGCTGGTGAGCCAAGTGTTTATAAGATAGAAGACTTATGTGTTTATTAGGACGAAGAGCCTAGATGCTAAGGCCAATGAGCCTGATTTTGTATATAAAAATATGCACATCATTAATAAAATTACACCATTGCGTGTAGATCGACCATGAAGAAAGAGTTACGAGGGAATAAACTCCACTAGGTAGGGTAAGGGAAGGGGCTAAGTGTCTAGGATCAGGGGCTAAGCTAGAGGGATTACTTCTAAATGGATAATATTATATTATTATTTCCAAAAGGCTAAGGTTGACATAATCTATGTTGTCCTAAGTTCATGGGGGAAAGGGAACGAGTGTTAAGTGGAGCTCATGTAGCTTCAGGAAGACATGTGTCAACCTAGGTGCATGCATTTTATAGCTAGGAAATCCAACTCGTTGGGGGTTCTCTCCCCATTTTCACAATCGTCGCCATTCTCGCAAGTCTTCCATACTCCCCAAGGATTCACGCATTGAGCCATTGCCTTCATCAACAACCTCTGCATCATTCATGCAACCTCAAACCTGCATGAATTTTGAGCTACCTTGTACCTTTCCTATGAAGCAAAGCACATCTATACGTTTACTGAGCCCGTATCGTGCCTTAATGAGTTGTTTTTGCTGCCAACGTAGTTTCTTGATAGAGTGTGGCTTGCTGCCATCATATGATCTATATTGAGCTTTGTTGTTGCCATCACCCTTACTTGAACTAACTTAGGATATGGACAGAAGAAGCAGATTGTCAAGACTATGAGAAACTCTATCTAGGTAAGAGAGGTTGTTGGGGAAGCAATTTTCCCAGAGGGATCCCAACGACACCTATAGTGCTCTGAGAATTCCTGTCTAACCTATTGTTGAAGCTCTGGAAGGGAAGTGGGGCAGCCAGAGGACTGTTGAGAAGAGAAGGGGCACACTTCCTGGGGTGGGACAGGAATGTGGGGAATGAGAGGCTGTAAGATGTTAGTGTGAGATGAATCCTGAGAGAAAATCCTTCCGGTTGATCTGTGCAACTTTCCTATTGTCCTTGCCAAGACTAGGAATCCCTTTCCCGGTGGAGTTTAGTCCCAACTTGGGGGTGAATCACTGTTGAGCGTGATGAGCACCGTGGTCTAAGGCTGGGAGGTTTGTGTGAGGTCTGCAAGCAGTTGGTGGTCATCTATTACAATATAAGTACCAAATATTTGTTCTCTGTATGATGTGTATCTTGAAATCAAGTCATAATGTTGTTAGAATTGTTTGTGTATAATGCCTATATGTTTTAATGTTATTTCCGCATGAATAGTGGCATGGGAAAAATGTAATAGCTATTAATTTGCATTAGAAAGATATGTATATAAATATATATGGTATCAGAGCATTATTTGGAGTAGCATGATCTGGCCTCGGTGGTCGGGGGTGTTACAAAATGGTATCAGAGAAAAAAAGAAGTGACGTTGCCTGGCCTGTTGGTGGTCGGGGATGTTACAAAATGGTATCAGAGCCCATGGTTTCAAAACTAAGCCTAGATGGACCATGTTAGTGGAAGTTTAAGCACAAGTTTCGAAAAAGAATTGTTTTTGAAATGGACAAAATTCAAGTTCAGATCCCATGGTTTCAACACTAAACCTAGATGGGCCACGAATGAGGAATTCAGAGTAAAAAGTCCAAAGAATTTTGATGTGCAGAGTGCCAGAAGGGCGTTGAGAGAACACTTGGACTGTGTTCAGAAGCATAGGAGGTGTAACGGTTTAAGAAATGGTCACAAAGAAAGAAACCACAACATCTGTGGTGATTGGGCCATAGGATCTGTCAGAAGAAGGAGGATCCTTCACAACCGTCAGATCTAGAGAAAAGTGCATGAAGGTTAACCTCCAAGTCATTCAGACTTCATGACTTCAGAAAAGGTTATGGGTTATAAGAGCAAGAGGGGCCGAAGCTTGAAGTTCCAAAGTCCTGAAGTCCCAAAGAGAATCTACATTATAGATCCCGGGGGGGAGTGTTCACCATTGGATTTGATCAAGGAGGGATCAAGTTGATTCAGGAGTTCGAAATTTGGGGGAATTGGAGTGTGCTGATGTACAAATTGTCGAAGCCTGATGTCCTGAAGAAAAAGAGCAGGAGTGGTGTGGTAGGATGACGTTGCCATTAGTGATGTGTACCCTTCCTAGACATGCCACATGCCACCACCTTGATGTTGACATCTGTACTATGTGGACCCCAGAAGGTAAGGAAGTTAAAAAGTTCAATGTTTGGAAGAATCAAAGTGTTCTGATGCACAAAATGCCATGGAATGAAGTTTCAAAGTGACGTGGCTTGTTGACGTCACTCAAAATAATGTGGACACATGGGATGTGTGTTACGTGTCAGTGAGTTAATCACCTTTGATAATTGAAATTTGAGTCAGAACGTGACATGTGTCCCTCGTCTGTTATGGACACATGTCCATTTATAATATTTCTCCATGTGGCCCTCCTCTCGAGCATGGATGGTGGAGCCCTTGATGGTCACAATGGATGCATGGTGCCAAATCGTGAAGTCCGAAGACTTGACACTCTGGTAGAAATGGTTCATGATGGAATGGAAGGAGTAAAATTTCGAAGTTCGTAGCACCGAAGTAACGTGATGTAATGACATCACCGAGGTGATGTGGAAGTATTCAAAGATTTGTGATTCAGGAGTTTAGGATGTGCAAAGGTGAAATCCTCTGAAGTTCCAGAGCCCCGAAAGCCAAAGTTCCATAGCAAGTATCAATCGTTGGATGTTCGGAAGTCATGGACCATTGATCCACCCCACTTCACGAAATCCCCAATTTGACACTCCAAGAGATTTGTTGGGAAGTGATTTGGAAACTGCTGAAGCCTGGAGTCCCCAAAGCTCTGATCCACCTTAGATCCGAGCAAGGAATGTGGGCTGTAGATCCACCATTCTTTTCACATTTGTTAGTTTGTTGTTCTGTGATGATTAAGATGCGCAGAAAAAAGAGAAACCTCTGAATCTTTGGAGCTCGAAGTTTTAAGGCTCCAGATAAGTGCCCAAATCATTAGCACTAGGTCACAACCATGATCACATGCAAACCAAGGGCTGAAGAAAAGGAACTAGCACCCATAAATAATTGCATAATAGAGCTAGGATTAGGGATAGAATCCTGAGAGGTTATTGATCGACCAAGACTTGCTGAAAATGGAGTTAGATATTATTTTGTTGAACCAAATTGGTTTATGTTATTCTGGAAAATTATTAAGTCTAATATCCTGACAAAAATTTGGTTGACTGCATATTTTGCAAAACTAACAATTGTCATAATCAAACCGAATTGTCACATAGTGTAGAGAAATGGAGGAGGCACATGATGCTTACAGTTTGGAGAATGAATCTAGAGGAATGGATGTCCATTTGGGATTTGAAGGAACAAACTCCAATGGGCATTGAGAAGAAATAGATAAATACATGGGCATGATGAAAATTATAAAATAATTGAAAAAAGAGGTCCAAATTCACCGAGAAGATAACAAAAAGCTTATGATATGTAGGGAGAAACAAGGATACTTCAACATGAAGTTGATGTAGATCCTGGAAGGAATAGAAAGGAAACTGGATAAGGAGAGTAGCTCAAGAAATTAGGAAGTCACAGGTCTCCTGATGAGAAACGAATAACAAGAAGTGTTAGCAGACATCACTGTCTCTCCCCAAGGCATTCCAATAAGAGATCACACAACAACCCAAGTCCATCCCCTATCAGGAAACATAAGAGGTTCGGGGTGGATGAGCTATGAGGGGAAATGAAAAAAATCAAACCTCCTACATTTGATGGTGAGCACAAGAATGATGAAGATGCAGAGACATGGCTGCTGGGCATGAGAAAGTATTTTCAATTACATAATTATTATTCTCATGCAGAAGGAAGAATTTCCATCTAACAACTCAAAGGAAAGGAATCCATGTGGTGGGATCAACTTTTGCAGGTGCAACACATTAAAGAGAAAAAATTCACTTAGATGGAATTCAAGAAGTATTTCGAAAATAAATACTTGACTAAGAGATACCATGACAAGAAAATGAAAGATTTCTTTGAGCTTAAGCTAGGGAGTATGACAATAGATGAATATGAAAGAAGGTTTTAGAATTGATGAAGTATGTCTCTTTCATCAAGGAAGAGACAATCAATATTCAGAGGTATTTGAGTGGTTTTCCATCATTCATCAGTGACAAAATACAATATGATGACCCCAAAACATTGGAGGATACCATAAGGCTAGATAAGTGCCTATATGATCAACAAAAAACAAGGCCAACTTTCCAAAAATCTTGGGAAGAAAATAAGAAATTCAAGATGGAGCAGTGGAATAAGGGAACTAAGCCACCATTCTTCAGAAATAATCCTTAGGGACAACCAACTTCTAGAGAACCCAGAAATATTGAGACAGGTGGTCAAAGTCCAAGGAAACCACGTATTTAATGTTGGGGTTGTAAATGATATCATATGTTTAGAGATTGTCCTCACATAAGTGACAAAGTGAGAGTTGTTCACAATGTACAACAAGATGAAATAGTGGAGGACATGGGCATAAGTATACCCAGGATCTATGCAACCCTAGACAACAAGCAAGAAGAGTATCAGTCACATATGATTGAAGTGGAAGGTATGATCCACAACTGAACCACTACTATTTTAATTGATTCAGGAGCTAGTCATAGTTATATAGATCCTAAGATGGTGGAAAATTTACATTTGCCAAGAAACAAGCATGGAAAATCTTGGTTGGTGCCACTGGCTACTGGAGCCAAAAGAAAATTTAATGAGATGGTTAAGTCATCTCTTATGGACATGAATGGGCTGAGCACAAAGGAAGATTTGAACATCTTGCCTTTAGGTTCCTATGAATGTCTAATTGGGATGGATTGGTTGGACCAACATCATGATAACCTAGACTATCATAAAAAGGAATTTACTTTCTTGGATGAGGAAGGGAACCTAAGGAAAGTGTAGGGAATTCCTAGGGCGGTGACTATCAGAGAAATTTTAGCAATGCAACTGAAAAAATGTTACAGGAAGGGCTGTCAAATATTTGCATCCCATATGGAGGAAACATATAAGGATAAGGTGCCAAATCTGGAGGATCATGTAGTCCTGGAAGATTTTGAAGATGTGTTCAAGGAGGTATCAGGACTAACCCCAAACATAGATATTGATTTCTCTATAAAGTTAATGCCTGGTGTAGCTCTGGTATCAAAAAATCCTTATAGAATGAGTACACCAGAACTGAAGGAGTTGCAAATGAAGCTTGAAGAACATATGAGGAAGGGGTATATACACCCAAGTGTGTCACCTTGGGGTGCCCCAGTCTTGTTCTTGAAGAAGAAAGAAGGGACATTGAGATTGTGCATCGATTTCAGATAGCTGAACAAGGTAACTATAAAGAACAAGTATCCTCTACCAAGGGTTGATTATCTCTTCGAACAGTTGAAGGATGGAAGGACATTTTCAAAGATAGATCTCAGGTTAGGATATCATCAGGTAAGGATTACAGAGGAAGATATTAGCAATACCACCTTCAGGACAAGGTATGGTCATTATGCGTTCATAGTGGTACCATTTTGGTTATCAAATTCACCAGTTTTTTTTCATGTGCCTAATGAATGGTGTTTTTCGAGAATATTTGGAAAAGTTTGTCATTGTCTTTCTAGATGACATCTTTGTATATTCCAAGTTGGAAGAAGAGCATGAGAATCATTTGAGGATGGTGTTGCAAGTGATAAGAGAGCATCATTTGTATGCCAAATTGAGCAAGTGCTCATTTGATCAAAACATAATTCACTATTTGGGGCATATTATATCTGAAGAAGGGATAGCAGTGGACCCTGAAAACATTGAGGCCATTAAAGGGTGGACAACACCTAGGAATGTGACACAAGTTAGATCCTTCGTGGGTCTAGATGGCTACTACAAAAGGTTCATTGCAGGGTTTTCGAGAATACATCATCCCATCACTTCGTTGCAAAGGAAGGGGAAGAAGTTTCAATGGACGGAAGAATGTGAAATGAGCTTCCAACAATTGAAGAAGTTGTTAACCAGTGCTCCAATTCTGCAAATTGTTGATCCAAATGAATATTTCATGGTTTGCACATATGCATGCAAAGAAGGACTCAGAGGATTCCTTAGTCAAAATGGGTTTGTAATATGTTTCGAGTCTAGAAAATTGAAAGAGCATGAAAGGATATATTCCACTCATGATTTGGAGTTGGCAACAATAGTGCATGCTTTGAAGAAGTGAAGGCACTACCTCATGGGAAAGAGGTTTGAGAAAGACCATAATGGTCTGAAGTATTTGTTTGATCCACCTACTTTGAATGCTAGGCAAAGCAGATGGTTGGAATTCCTCTGTGAATATGACTTTGATATAAAGAATATCAAGGGGAAAGAGAACAAGGTGGTTGATGCACTAAACAAAAGAGTGCATGAGTTGCATGCTACAACCATTAGCATGTACCAATCATATTTGAAAGACATAATCGTGGAGGCTGCAAAATCAGATTTGCAGTACATGGAATTTGTAACAAAATTACAGCATGGTAACATGCATCTGAAAGTTGGGGATTATGAATTGGGAATTGATGGAGTTATCTTGTATAGAAACAGAGTTTATGTACCCAATTCTCCTGAATTGAGGAGTGTGATTTTAAAAGAAATGCACAATGTGCCTTATGTAGGACACCCAGGATATCATAAAACAATTTCATAAATCAAGAGCCAATATTATTGGCCAGGCATGAAGAGGGATATTGTTGAATACATAGTTAAATGCTTGGAGTTTCAGAAAGTAAAGGCTAAGCATAGACACCCAGCTAGTTTTATACATCCATTGTCCATTCCTGAGTGGAAATGAGAATTTGTAACAATGGATTTCATCACAGGATTTCCTAGAAAAAGCAAGCAACATGATGCAATCATGGTGGTAGTGGATAATCTTACTAAAGATGTCCATTTTATCCCATTAAAGACTACTTACAAGGCAACCAATGTCGCTGATATTTATATGAGGGAAGTAGCACGCTTGCATGGCATACCCAAGACAATTGTGTATGACAGAGACCCATAGTTTACCTCAAAGTTTTGGAAGGGGTTAGTCAAAGGGTTCAGAACAAATCTGAACTTCAACACATCATATCATCCTGAGATGGATGGGAAAACAAAGAGGGTGAAGCAAGTGATAGAGGATATGCTAAGGATGTATGTGATGGACACACCATCTAAATGGGAAGATTATATACACTTGGTATAATTTTCCTACAACAATGGGTATCAAGCATCACTGAAGATGAACCCGTTTGAAGCACTTTATGGTAGAAAGTGCAACACCCCAGTAAGCTGGGACAACCCAACTGATAGGGCAGTGGTTGGGCCAGAGTTGCTCAAGGAAATGGAAGAGAAAATGCTGAAGATTAAACTAAATTTGAAGGCTGCCCAAGAAAGGCAGAAAAACTATGTTGATAAGAACATAACTCACAAGGCGTTTAAAGTAGGGGATCATGTATTCTTGAAAGTGAAGGCCAACAAAAGTTCCCTAAAGTTGGGAAACTGTTCCAAGTTGGAAACTAGATATTATGGGCCATTTGAAATCCTAGAGAGGATTGGTCCAATAGCTTATATGCTTGCATTGCTTGCATCTATGCCTATACATAATGTATTTAATATGTCATTTCTTAAGAAATATATACCTGATGCTAATCATGTTATTGATTGGAATGTGATTCAGGTGGAGCAAGAAAGTGATTTTCAGGTGCATCCGATGCACATACTGGATTGGAAAAGAAAGAAACTCCAAAATCGAGGCATAGGGCTTGTAAAATTCCAGTGGACCTGGTACGGTCCCGAGGATGCAACATGGGAGCATGAATATGCGGGCAAAGTACCAACATATTTTTGAAGATTTTGGAAATCTTGTTGTTTTTATGTAAATAAGTTTCACTAACGATAGTGAAAAAATAAGGGGAGGGAATTGTAACACCCCAAGACCGAGCCCCTCCTGAATTGTAATTATGTTTATAGGCTAGTGATCCAAGTGTTTATAAGATGGAAGAACTATGTGTTTATTAGGCCGAAGAGCCTATATTCTAAGGTCAATGAGCCTGATTTTGTATATGAAAATATGCACATCATTAATAAAATTACACCACTGTGTGTAGATCGACCACGAATAAAGAGTTATGGGGGAATAAGCTCCACTAGGTAGGGTAAGGGAAGGGTCCTAGTGTCTAGGATCAGGGGCTAAGCTAGAGTACTTACCTCTAAAGGGATAATATTGTATTATTATTTCCAAAAGGCTAAGGTTGACATAATTTGTGTTGTCCTAAGTTTATGGGGGAAAGGGAACGCATGTTAAGTGGAGCTCATGCAGCTTCAGGAAGACATGTGTCAACCTGGGTGTATGTAGTTTATAGCTAGGAAAGCTAGCTCATTGGGGGTTCTCTCATCATTGTCGTGACCGTCACCATTCTCACAAGTCTACCATACTCCATAGGGATTCACACATTGAGCCATTTCCTTCATCATCGACCCCTGCATCATTCACGCACCCTGGAACTTGCAACAATTTTGAGCTACCCCGTACCTTTCTTATGAAGCATAGTGCACCTGTACTTTTCCTAAGCTCATACTGTGCCTTAAAGGTTTTTTGTTGCTCCCAACGCAGTTCCGTGAATGAGCACAACTTGTTTCCATCATCTGATCTATACCAAGCTTTGTTTTTTCCATCACCCTTACTTGAATTGACTTAGGAGTTGGATTGAAGAAGCAGGTTGTCAGGCCTATAAGAAACTCTCTCCAAGTTGGAGAGGTTGTTGGGGAAGCGATTTTCCTAGAGGGGTTCCAACGACAGCTATAGTGCTCTAAGAATTCCTGTCCGGCCTATTGCTGAAGCCCTCGAAGGGAAGTGGGGCAGCCGAAGGACTATTGAGTAGAGAAGGGGCACACTTCCTGGGGTGGGACAGGAATGTGGGGAATGAGAGGTTGTAGGCTGTTAGTGTGAGCTAGATCGTGAGAGAAAATCCTTCCGGTTGATCTGTGCAACTTTCTTGTTGTCCTTGCCAAGCCTAGCAATCCCTTTCCTGGTGGAGTTTAGTCCCAGCTAGGGGGTGACCCACTGCTGATCGTGATGACGAACATGGTCTAAGGATGGCAGGTTTGTGGGAGGTCTACACATATTTGGTGGTCATATATTACAATATAAGTACCAAATCTTTGTTCTCTGTATGATGTGTATCTTGAAATCAAGTCATAATGTTGTTAGAATTGTTTGTGTATAATGCCTATATGTTTTAATGTTATTTCCACATGAATAATGGCATGAATAGAATGTTATAGCTGTTAATTTGCATTATATAGATATGTAAATAAATATATATGGTATCAGAGAGTTATTTGGAGTAGCATGCCCTGACCTGGGTGGCCGTGGGTGTTACAAAATGGTATCAGAGCAGAAAATAAGCGACATTTCCCGGCCTATTGGTGGTCGGAGATGTTACGCCCCCAATCTATAAATGTGAATATTATTATGAAAAACAATAAGTAGATCTATTATGAGATCAAGGAAAGACAATTATACTTGATTTATTTTGTACTATATATAATTAATTTTAAATGAAATGGAGAAATGTCAAGCTACTGTTGAAAGGATGGACTTCATGGGTTATGATGTCATGAGAGGAGTGGTGCAAGAGGGAGGTAATTGCTTATTTAATTGAATCTTCCAAGAAATTGTTGGCATAGGGGTAGACCTAGGGTTCAACGCTTCAACAACACACCCAAAAAACCTTAACTATGGCCCTTTTCGGAAACACCTGCGAAGCAGATGAAGTCTCACCCGAGGTAGAGGCAGGGGTGGTTGCAAGACTCAGGTGTATGCAACCTTAGCTAGGACACAGATATGTGATTCTAACACTTAGAAAACGATTTAGCATAGTTCATTCATCTGTATTTAACCCTCATGGCACTCCGTAGATGGCGCAGAGCACCACAACATTCACTTAGAACTAGGTTAAGTTAGTACTTAGCAACAACAAAATAGGTCTAGCACTCAGCACTTTCAGATATGTCAGATCTACACCCATACATCTAATATGCACAAAGAAAAGTAGATCTATCTAAGTATATCATAGAAAAGCACATAGAATAATCATATCAAAGAACAACACATGGGAAGAGACAAACACATTAGGTCGAGGCACCGAGCACAACACACAGGTTTACCATGGTTCAACCCCACCCTGAGGCTACATCCACAAAGTCTTATTCTTCTTTATTAGCTTTGGTCAATCTCGTTACAGCATAAAGCTCAAACTTGTACTCTGCATAGGATAGGAGATCTATGCGCACCTCGCCAGATTCTCCTTCCCCGAGTAGATCTAGCACAGAGCCTTCTTACAATCCATGCACTCAACTCTTATAGTACTTGCACTCAGCTCTGCAAGTCGGTCACACAGTATACACAAACACTTTACTATCACTTAGCTTATTTCCCTCTCTTACATTTCCTAGCTACTTATTTATACTTTACAAAATAGGCCTAAACATGGGTAAACCCATGGGCCGACATCCCATACCCATTACATTATCCCCCAAAACCAAAAAAGGACCCAAGAAAGGGGTCTAGCTTCCACTATTTCTACTTTACGTTGTGCTCCATCTTTGACAAGCTGTCAAAGTCCAAAAATGGTCAAATATGACCAAGTGTTCCTCAAAACTTGGTCAAGGGCCAACAAGCCCCCGACACTCACTTGTGACTCGTCTCAAGTCACTCTGGTATGATCAATTCTGCCTCGAATGCCTCGAGATTGGCTCGAGCTACTTCGACCTACTGCAGTACAACAACCTCTTGCTCAATGAACTCTTGGATCATTGCATTGTTTATTGGCCCTTCCAAGCATTGTTCTATGGTGATGACAACCTGTTCAAGCTCGGTTCCCTGGATTTCAACTTCAGTGAACAATTGGCATGCCTTTTCTTGGATTGGTTGAAGTCGTTGGGAGACTTCCATCACTTTACTTTGTAGTGTGTGTACTTGTTTTTGGGTGGTGTGTTGTTCTACAAACCTCTTCATTCTTTCAACTGGGGTCAAGGCCTTCAACTGCGCCTATAGTGTATCTGCATGCTGCTTTGCTTCTTGGAGCTGTGCCTCTAATGCCTGCAACTCTGGATTCTCTGTGAGGTTCTCATCAATCTGGGAACTTCTAGTGCTTGACTGCTTGCATTCCAAGGCAAAGGTTTTTAATCGGCCAACTGCACTACGAGTAGTTGCCTCCCTTAGATCTCTTATTTCTTGAGGAGTCTTGGGAACGGTATGAAGTTCCATATCTGCGATGCACTACTGATGTTGCTGGATTACTTATTCAAGTTGTGCCACCTACTTTGGGACACGTTCTTCAATCTTCACTTCTATGACCGTCACAGAGCGAAGTTCTTTGTGAACCCTTTCCTATACTTCAAGTTTCTCTACTAGCAATTGTTCCTTGCTCTGCTTAAAATGCTTTTTCCTCATCCCACTTCACTTGCAGGGAACGATTTTCTCATTCTGTCTTACTCTGTTGTTCTATAAGTGCACTCTGTACTTGTGTCAAAGCCTGGGTGGCTTGCATTGTGTCTTCTTGAGCTCGTCGAAGGTGAGCTTCGACTTTCTCTGCGATCTAGTGTAATTGGGTGGGTTCATCGCCCATTCGTGATGTTCCAATTGTCAAGGGCATAGTAGAAACTGCTCGGCTAGATTGGAGTGCCTGCTGCACTTCTTGAAGTTCACCCTTGATTTGGATGAATACCTCCTTCTGTTTCACTTCTTTCTTTTCTGCAATCTCTAGTGAAGCATCATTCAGCGCAACGATTAAGAAGTTGAAGTCGTCCAGTGTGAGGGTAGTCTTAAACGTAGTCCGGGTGGCCTTAGTTTTCTTTCGGTATGAGGGCTTTGGTGGGGTAATCTTCCTTTTCTTAGTGGGATCCTCCTCCTCTCTAGCTGGAGTAACCTAGCCTTTGTTTTGCTCAACTTCCATGCCACCTAGTTCTTCACCATCACCTCCATGTGCAGGTGAGATCGAAGTAGTCTTCCTGGATGTGCTATGGAAATATTGAACTTCATCATCCTTCTTAGTCTTGCTCGGTCCAGGTGTATCTGGCATAAATTCAAGGATTTCCATGTCGAACATTTCTACGGGGTCCACTGCAACAAGGAGGTCCGCCACAACAAGGAGGTCCACTGACCATTCCTTGGTAATCTGCTCCAAGTCTTCTTCTGTCAACTTGTAGTATGACTAGAGCTACTTTTTGTGCTCATCAATGTGCGTTGTGATATAGGTGAAGTGGCAGTTCGCGTTGAATTTTATCAAAGGTCTAAACCTATGAAGTGTGTTTGGGGTGAGGCGCGGTGTAGACTGGATTGCATTCTTCAATTGGTTGTAATAGGCGTGGAAGACAGCATTGGAATGCCACTACTTGTTCATGTTGATGGAGTACCACAACGTACAAAACTTCGCGTCTAGTGGTTCGAAGGGTTCGATCTGCAGAAAAGTGGCACCTTCTATTAGCTCCCATTTGATGAAAGCGATTAGTATGATCAACCAACTAAAGTGGAATTGATACCCTTGGTCTTGTGTTGCTCTGTGACGCAACCTTCACAACCCTTTAGGTCGGAAGTCCACGCACACATGAGATTTCCTCTTCCACTGGCCCGAAGAGCTCTCAACAATTGGCTCTTCTACTTCCCTTTCGGGAAATTTGCACCCACAAATAACCTTAAAAAATTTCCCCCTTTTATACTTCGGGAGATCGGACTTCGCGATTTCGCGAATCCGGTGGTCAAGCGCCCTGTCTCTCAATCCCCGAAACCCGAAAACAGTCAACACTTGACCTTTCCCTTACCAATTTTAGATTTCTCCTTATTGCGAGTTCGCGAGTGGCGATGTCATGCAACTCTGCTCCATGAACCCTGAAATCCTGATTCTCTATTTCCTAAAATCCTGAAATGTCAACCCTTGACACGATTCCCAGCGCTGCTCCCACAACTAGACTTTCCACCTTTTCGGTACTTCACACTTCGCGAATTCTCGATTCTTAATGCAAAGATCTCGAGAATTCAATTCATGAAACCCTGAAATGGTCGACACAATTGACTTCTATGTCAACAAGTGCGCCACCTGTCCACCTTGTTGATTTTCTATGGCCCACATGATCCTTTCGGCCCTTTGGGAATTCACACTTCATGATTTCGCGAGTCTAAACGCAAAGATTTTGAGACTTCAGTTCACGAAACCCCGAAATGGAAATCCCCGGGAAAATCTAACGACCCTTGTCGGCTTGGACCTATGGCTCTGCCTCTCCTGAGCTTGAACCTTTAAAAATAGTCGTAGCCCCCTTGCTTCTTTGTCAGATCTAGCAGCTCGCGGGACTTCGTGAATTCTCCACAGAGAATTTC